>CM059798.1:19282500-19322500 GCA_030435695.1 Brachymystax lenok tsinlingensis
ATATACTTCACAGTGATTTCATTACATAGCACTGTAAACTCTATTACTCAGAAATAATATATCTACTGATGTTTTCTCATTCAAATAAAAGATATTCCCAGTTATATTAGCGTTTTATTTATATTGTGGAGGGTGCCAAACCAAAGCAGTAGATCTCATTTCAAGAGTTTGAATTGTGTCCTGCAGGTCATCTTTATGTTAGAAAAATAAGTGGTTAATAACTGGTTAAAAGACTAGCTCTACACCTTCAGACATTCTGTTTAATGTACTGGTAAACAACACCTGATTACAAACCAATTGTTCATTAATAATGTAGATAAACTTGTGTTGTATTTGGTCAGTCAATATTCTACGTATTGTATGGGACGTTAACCTTTTTCTTCATAAATTGCTGTGTTGTTGTTGAACGCTGATATCAAATAACTTTGGCAACGGCAAGCTACTCTACTTTCCAAATGGAAACATGGGACATTTTGATAAGATTATGAAAAGGTACAGCAAAGGATAACGCAATGCCATTCATTGAGTACTAGGGGAGAGTGGGGTATGTTGAGACATTTTTTACATTCAGCGTTACTAAGTCCCAGATAGGTGCAGTGAAATATGTTGTTTTAGAGGGTCAATCATAGTAGTACGATGCCCCTGGAGCAAATTAGGGTCAACAACAGATTTTTCTCTTTGTCGGCTTTCGGTTATTGGACAATGCTCTAACCGTAATTATTCTAACTAACAAAGATATCTACATATATTTCAGGATGTTGTGTATCCCTGGGAAAAAGCTGAATCCATGTAAACATACCATTTTGAAAACATAGCTTGTCCAAATAAAAGTGGTCTCTTGGCACAATTTGGCCCAAGTAAATAGAGCCTGTGGACAGGGTGAGCATAGGGATACATTTCTAACACTTCGTATTTAAAAAAAAAACACTTTTAACATCAGGCCTGGGAATTACGCCTGGGAAGAAAACACTGGCCTAGAGGAGGGGGCGAACCCAACTGAGGAAGACATTTTTCATAATTTGAACTTGACTAATCACACACGTGTTTATAAAGGGCCACAGTTTTCCTGTGCAAAGAAAGGAGAAGAAACATCTGTGATTATGCCTACTCTGTCAGTACGCGCTCAGACAGCCTTTTTGTTTTCTCGAACAGTGATTGAGTTATATTATTAGCTTAAATTATGACTATGCAATCTACTTATCACATTAGGAGCAGTAGCCTATCTTACATAAGTCTGAAAATGCGATGATAGATGCATGTAATCCTTTAATATAAAGATGCAATTTTATGGTGAAGAAATTTAATCCACAAACTTGAAACTCACACGTCGCTTATGGAAGTCGACATTTGAAGAACGGCCATGTTGTGACTTGATAGCGTGTATTATGCATCTACTTCAGGTTGCGCTGTTCCACAAGTAAATGAGCCAATTTATGATGAGGTTGAGTTGTGGTTGACATTATACACTGAGTGTACAAAGCATTAGGAACACCTGCTCTTTCTATGACATAGTACTGACCAGCTGAATCCAGGTGAAAGCTATGATCCCTTACTGATGTCACGTTTCTATGACATAGAACTGACCAGCTGAATCCAGGTGAAAGCTATGATCCCTTACTGATGTCACTTGTTAAATCCATTTTAATCAGTGTAGACGAAGGGGAGTAGACAGGTTAAAGGAGGATTTTAAAGCCTTGAGATAACTGAGACAATTTCTTGGGCCACTATTACATATTTTGTCAATTGACCTGTTCCCCTTCACCACACGTAACCCCACTAACCCATCATGACTGGTCTACCGACGGAAACGCACGAGGAGGCTATAAACAGACTTCCCCCGTCTTTGTTAGCCGGCCTGCTAGCCTGTGCTAGCTTGCTACCCCCGGCTAGCTGTCTGAACCAGCCTCCCTACTAACTGGACCCTTATGATCACTCGGCTAAGCATGCCTCTCCTCAATGTCAATAGGCCTTGTCCATTGCTGTTCTGGTTAGTGTTTATTGTCTTATTTCACTGTAGAGCCTCTAGCCCTGCTCAATATACCTTATCCAACCCTTCAGTTCCACCACCCACACATGCGATGACATCACCTGGTTTAAATGTTTCTAGAGACAATATCTCTTTCATCACCACTCAATGCCTAGGTTTACCTCCACTGTATTTACGTCCTACCATACCATTGTCTGTACATTATGCCTTTAATCTATTTTATCGCCCCCTGAAACCTGTTCTTTTTACTCTCTGTTCAGGACGTCCAAGACGACCAGTCATTATAGCCTTTAGCCGTACCCTCATCCTACTCCTCCTCTGTTCCTCTGGTGATATAGAGGTTAATCCAGGCCCTGCAGTGCCTAGCTCCACTCCTATTCCCCAGGCGCTATCATTTGTTGACCTCTGCAACCGTAAAAGCCTTGGTTTCATGCATGTTAAAATTAGAAGCTTCCTCCCTAAGTTTGTTTTATTCACTGCTTTAACACACTCTGCCAACCTGGATGTCCTAGCCTTGTCTGAATCCTGGTTTAGGAAGACCACCAAAAACGCTGAAATCTCCATCCCTAACTACAACATTTTCAGACAAGATAGAACGGCCAAAGGGGGCGGTGCTGCAATCTACTGCAGAGATAGCCTGCAGAGTTTTGTCTTACTATCCAGGTCTGTACCCAAATAATTTGAAAATACACCTTTCTAGAAACAAGTCTCTCACTGTTGCCGCTTGCTATAGACCACCCTTTGCCCCCAGCTGTGCTCTGGACACCATACATGAACTGATTGCCCCCTATCTTCAGAGTTTGTGCTGCTAGGTGACCTAAACTGGGACAAGCTTAACACCCCGGCCATCCTACAATCTAAGCTTGATGCCCTAAACCTCACACAAATCATCATTGAACCTACTAGGTACAACCCCAAAGCCGTAAACACGGGCACCCTCATAGATGTCATCCTAACTAACTTGCCCTCCAAATACACCCCTGCTGTTTTCAACCAAGATCTCAGCGATCACTGCCTCATTGCCTGCATCCGTAATGGGTTTGCGGTCAAACGATCTCCCCTCATTAGTGTTAAACGTTCCCTAAAACACTTCAGCGAGCAGGACTTTCTAATCGACCTGGCCCGGGTATCCTGGAAGGATATTGACCTCATCCCGTCAGTAGAGGATGCCTGATTATTCTTTAAAAGTGCCTTCCTCACCATCTTAAATAAGCATGCCCCATTCAAGAAATTTAGAACCAGGAACAGATATACCACTTGGTTCTCTCCAGACCTGACTGCCCTTGACCAGCACAAAAACATCCTGTGGCGTTCTGCATTAGCATCAAACAGCCCCCGTGATATGCAACTTCTCAGGGAAGTCAGGAATCAATATACACTGGCAGTTAGGAAAGCCAAGGCTAGCTTTTTCAAGCAGAAATTTGCTTCCTGAAACACAAACTCAAAAAAGTTCTGGAACACTGTAAAGTCCATGGAGAATAAGAGCACCTCCTCCCAGCTGCCCACTGCACTGAGGATAGGAAATGCTGTCATGACCGATAAACCCACAATAATTGAGAATTTCAATAAGCATTTTTCTATGGCTGGCCATGCTTTCCACCTGGCTACCCCTACCGCGGTCAACAGCCCTGCACCCCCCTCAGTAACTCGCCAAAGCCTCCCCCATTTCTCCTTCTCTCAAATCCAGTTAGCTGATGTTCTGAAAGAGCTGCAAAATCTAGACCCCTACAAATCAGCTGGGCTAGACAATCTGGACCCTTTCTTTCTAAAATTATCTCCCGAAATTGTTGCAACCCCTATTACTAGCCTGTTCAAACTCTCTTTCGTGTCGTCTGAGATTCCCAAAGACTGGAAAGCAGCTGCGGTCATCCCCCTCTTCAAAGGGGGAGACACTCTTGACCCAAACTGCTACAGACCTATATCTATCCTGCCCTGCCTTTCTAAGGTCTTTGAAAGCCAAGTTAACAAACAGATTACCGACCATTTCGAATCCCACCGTATATTCTCCGCTATGCAATCTGGTTTCAGAGCTGGTCATGGGTGCACCTCAGCCACGCTCAAGGTCCTAAACGACATCATAACCGCCATCGATAAGAGACATTACTGTGCAGCCGTATTCATTGATCTGGCCAAGGCTTTCAACTCTGTCAATCACCACATCCTTATCGGCAGACTCGACAGCCTTGGTTTCTCAAATGATGGTTCAAATGGTTCACCAACTACTTCTCCAATAGAGTTCAGTGTGTCAAATCAGAGGGCCTGTTATCCGGGCCTCTGGCAGTCTATATGGGGGTGCCACAGGGTTCAATTCTTGGGCCGATTCTCTTCTCTGTATACATCAATGATGTCGCTCTTGCTGCTGGTGAGTCTCTGATTCACCTCTATGCAGACGACACCATTCTGTATACTTCTGGCACCTCTTTGGACACTGTTAAAACTACTTAGGGAGCGGCAGCCGAGGTGTCGGTTTTGGAGAGTCTGGCATGCCCAAAGTAAAATGCCTGCCACTCAGGCCCAGAAACTAGGATATGCACATAATTAGTACTATTGGATAGGAAACACTCTAAAGTTAATAAAACTGTTAAAATAATGTCTGTGAGTATAACAGAACTGATATAGCAGGCGAAAACCTGAGGAAAATCCATCCGGATTTGCAGTTCTTTTTTTAGATGACCTTTTTCTCCTGGCTGCCTATGGGATTTGCTGTTATCTAGGACTTAGATTGCAGTACCTATGAACATAACGCGCCAACCAAACTGAGATTTATGGAAATAAACAATGACTTTTTCTAACAAAAGAAGCATGGATTGTCTTGCTTGGACACTTGGGATTGCCCTCAGCAGAAGTTCATCAAAGGTAAACGATTTTATTTTAGCTCTTTTATGCGTTTTGTGAGACCCGTGTTGGTTATGGGTTTATGCTAATGCATAAAATATGAGAGGTGCTATCCTCAAACAATCAAATGTTGGGCTTTCGCCGTGAAGCCTTTTTGAAATCTGATAACGCTGTGATATTGCCAAGACTCTGAGCTTTTGATGACTATGCAACACTTGTATATTGATGAATGTTTAATAATTGTACTTTTGGATTTTGAATTTGGCGCCTTACATTTTTCCGGGTAGTGTCGGGAATGGCACGCTAGCGCCCCAGCGCTCCTTAATGATCCTCAAGAGGTTAATAACTACCCTCCAGATGAGCTTCAATGCCATACAACTCTCCTTCCGTGGCCTCCAACTGCTCTTAAACACAAGTAAAACTAAATGCATGCTCTTCAACCGATCGCTGCCCACACCTGTCCGCCAGTCCAGCATCACTACTCTGGACGGTTCTGTCTTAGATTATGTGGACAACTACAAATATCTAGGTGTCTGGTTAGAAAGGTAAACTCTCCTTCCAGAGTCACATCAAACATCTCCAATCCAAAATGAACTCTAGAATTGGCTTCCTATTTCGCAACAAAGCATCCTTCACTCATGCTGACAAACATATCCTCGTAAAACTGACCATCCTTCCGATCCTCAACTTCGATTTACAAAATAGCCTCCAATACTCTACTCAACAAACTGGATGCAGTCTATCACAGTGCCATCCGTTTTGTTACCAAAGCCCCATATACCACCCACCACTGCGACCTGTACGCTCTCGTTGGCTGGCCCTCGCTTTACACTCGTTGCCATACCCACTGGCTCACAGGTCATCTACAAGTCCCTGCTAGGTAAAGCCCTCACCATAGCAGCATCAACCCGTAGCACACGCTCCAGTAGGTATATCTCACTGGTCACCCCCAAAGCCAATTCCTCCTTTGGCCGACTTTCCTTTCAGTTCTCTGCTGCCAATGACTGGAATGAACTACAAAAATCTCTGAAACTGGAGACACTTATCTCCAACTACCTCATCCCCTACCATATTTATTTATTTATCTTGTTCCTTTGCACCCCAGTTTTTCTACATTGCACATTCATCTACTGCACATCTACCATTCCAGTGTTTAAATGCTATATTGTAATTACTTTGCCACCATGGCCTATTTATTGCCTTACCTTCCTTATCCTACCTCATTTGCACTCTTTGTATATAGATTAGTTTTTTTTCTACTGTTTTTTTGACTGTATGTTTGTTTTACTCCATGTGTAACTCTGTGTTGTTGCTTTGCTTTATCTTGGCCAGGTCGCAGTTGTAAATGAGAAATTGTTCTCAACTTGCCTACCTGGTTAAATAAAGGTGAAATAATAAAATAATAATAAACATGGCTTGTGTATGTGTGCCATTCAGAGGGTGAATGGGCAAGACAAAATATTTAAGTGCCTTTGAAGGGGGTATGGTAACAGGAAGGTGTCCTTAATGTTCAACTGAATAGGAAGGTGTCCTTAATGTTCAACTCAATAGGAAGGTGTCCTTAATGTTCAACTCAATAGGAAGGTGTCCTTAATGTTCAACTCAATAGGAAGGTGTCCTTAATGTTCAACTCAATAGGAAGGTGTCCTTAATGTTCAACTCAATAGGAAGGTGTCCTTAATGTTCAACTCAATAGGAAGGTGTCCTTAATGTTCAACTCAATAGGAAGGTGTCCTTAATGTTCAACTCAATAGGAAGGTGTCCTTAATGTTCAACTCAATAGGAAGGTGTCCTTAATGTTCAACTCAATAGGAAGGTGTCCTTAATGTTCAACTCAATAGGAAGTTGCCCTTAATGTTCTGTGTAATATCCATATATACATTTAGCTCGACATTAAAGATATGTTTTTACAGTATCCCTGTGAAACCCTTTCGACACCTTATAGAGTCCATGCCCCGACAAGGGGGGGCAACTCAATGTTAGGTAGGTGTTCCGTTCCACAGACCTTAAAACCTGATATTGCGGTGGTAATTAATGGCTAAGATCATTTATACATTTTTTTGCTCTTCTCCAAATAGCATTTTAGAGTTTTGAAATTGTGTAGAAATGCAGTACATGAGCTTCAACTACCCAAAACTGTGTCCTTACCCCACTTTGCCATACCCTAGGTTTCTATGAACTGACGCCACCGTGGCACAGACTAGCATCCAGCTATATTTTGTTTCCCAAGATTAGATAACGACAGACTGTTCACTTAACACTGTTCCAAAGCATAT
This sequence comes from Brachymystax lenok tsinlingensis, assembly GCA_030435695.1. Taxonomy (NCBI): domain Eukaryota; kingdom Metazoa; phylum Chordata; class Actinopteri; order Salmoniformes; family Salmonidae; genus Brachymystax; species Brachymystax lenok. The sequence continues at coordinate 19,289,599 of CM059798.1, forward strand.
CTACTTTTGCTACATAGGCATTTTATACTTCTAACCACATCGCACTTTTCTTATCTGAAGTTGTGTTATTTGTGTTTCAAATGGCACTTTATCCCCTAAATAGTGCACTACTTTTGACCAGAGGCATATGGGCCCTGTTCAAAAGTAGTGCACTATATAGGGGATAGCATGCCATTTTGGAACACAGCGATTGCATGACATTGTATGCTGAAGGAGGGCATGACATGGTCGATTGGCTGTGGATTGGGTCCTGGTGTCTAGGATGACTGTATATAAGGCCTGGGTTCTCCTACTCTATCTTCACTCACTGTGTCCAAGAAGAACCAGAAGCAACCATGATGAAGTGGGCTGTCGTCCTGTGTGCCCTAGTGGCCCTCTCCGAGTGTAATACCAAGTCAGTCCTGTTCTTTTCTTCATTTTTTATTTTATTTGACATTTTTCTTCATATTCTGTTTATTGTTGTTAGCACCATTTCACCAGGTCAAATTCCTGGTACATGTAATTGGCGAATAAAGGTGATTGCGATTGTGTTTTCAGGATCTCTCTGATCAAGGGGAAGACTGCCAGAGAGACCCTGATGGAGAAGGGTATATGGGAGGAGACCCGGCTGAAGTTCCCCTACAACCCTATGGCCAAGTTCTACCAGACCGGTGATGAGGCTATGACCAACGATGCTGATGTAAGGCACAGACAGAAGCAGCATGGTGATATACTGCATTAGCCTGGTGACTGGTCCCAGATCTGTTTTTGCTATATTGCCAATGAACATGGGAGTTGTCTACAGTGCATTCGGAAGGTATTCAGACCCCTTGAGTGTAGATTGATGAGGGAAAAAAACAATTTAATCCATTTTAGAATAAGACTAACGTAACAAAACATGGAAAAAGTCAAGGGGTCTGAATACTTTCCTAATGCACTGTAGACAGCGCAAACAGACCTGGGACCAGGCTAGTCTATTGGCTATATGATTATTGTTTCAGAAATGTCATTACATGTTGGATATTGTGACTGCATAGTTTGAACCCATTGGCTCTACAGTTTGTTTTAATGTCTTGCTTAAATTAAATGTACACTGGCATGATCAAATGAATTATGAGCTTAGAGTTGAGCATATAGCCATGCTTCTTGACATGCAACTAGCTACATAGTTTCTTCATAGTACTCTGAAATGTTCACTTGTGTGACCCTGACTTCCAGTACATCTCTGTTTCACCGTCTCCTTGCAGTTGTCCTACTACGGAGTGATTTCCATTGGAACCCCTCCCCAGTCCTTCAACGTCATCTTTGACACTGGCTCCTCCAACCTGTGGGTTCCCTCTGTCGACTGCTCCAGCCAGGCCTGCCGTGAGTATACTGTAGGGGTATGAAGAACACTGTTGGAATTGGAGAATAGCTATATAGTCTCTTGTGACAGAGTTGCAAAAAAACGTTTCATATTGACTACCTAGCCAGAGAATGGGAGACTTGGTTGTGGGTTGAGGTTAGGGGCTGAGGTGAGCGCCTTAAGGTTTACAACATAACGGGATTCGCTCAACACAATAAAACAATAGAATAGGATGAATGTATGTATTTTCATATTGTCCCATTTAGAGCGTGGATTGTAGAGAGTAGCTCAATACCAATGAATAAATGAATGTTACATTTTGCAATGGCATGGTATGTACTTAATGAACACGTTCATGTTTTGAATAGAGAACCATGCCGAATTCAACCCTGCACAGTCCAGCACCTTCTCGTGGGCCAACCAGCCTGTTTCCATTCAGTACGGAACTGGCAGCATGACTGGACAGCTGGCATACGACACTGTTTCGGTATGTAAATGTAGCTAGCTACAAATTATTGTAATACATACAATTGCATACTGTACATTACATACAATACAACCCCCAAATAATCTTCCACTCAGCACCCGCTATCCCCTAGCAGTCCCATTTTATAACATCACATGCTAAGAAAATACACAAGTATTTTAGTAACTGACTCCAGTATAGTCAGCAAAGAATTATAATTACTATTTTGGGTACACTCAATATGGCCGCCGGTCCACACGTCACCAATCAATTGAATGGAAAACCAGTTCAAGTAATTATATTTCTGTGGTGCCCAGTGACTGATGCCTGCTGTTCTGTGTTTCCAGGTGGGAGGTATCTCTGTGACCCAGCAGATCTTTGGTGCCAGTCAGACCGAGGCGCCCTTCATGGCCAACATGGTTGCCGACGGTATCCTGGGCCTGGCTTTCCCCAACCTGGCGGCCTCTGGGGCCACACCCGTCTTTGACAACATGATGACCCAGGGCCTCGTGTCCCAGAACCTCTTCTCTGTCTACCTGAGCGGGTAACATAGTAACTAGTACAAATATACCTGGATGGGAGGTGGCCTTTTCTCTTAGTTGTGATATTAATAAATAAGAATGTAACAACCTTGTTGACCTTTCTCCTCCTCCAATAGAAACTCAGCAGAGGGTAGTGTGGTGTCCTTCGGAAACATTGAGTCTAACTACTACACCGGACAGATCACCTGGATCCCCCTGTCCTCTGAGACCTACTGGCAGATCAACATGGACAGGTAGGTACACTTGTCCACACAGAGCCTATATCCTGGTCCATATCCATACCAATATTATGTATCATCCCTTCATGCATTCACCCAGAATTCATTGGAGCAGTATATCAAATCAAAATACCTACTTCCAGTCTGGAGCCTATGACTAAATCTTGCTGTGTACTTAGCAAGTTGAAATGTACTTGCTCACAACAAAAACCCAACAGCAAGAAATATACATACAACCAAATAGAGGAAGAACAGGTAAACTCAACTAGTATTTGTCCTTCCAGCGTTACCATCAACGGCAACACAGTGGCTTGCAATGGTGGGTGTCAGGCTATCATAGATACTGGCACCTCCCTGATCGTTGGGCCAACCACTGACATCAGCAACATGAACAGCTGGGTCGGAGCCACCACTGACCAGTATGGAGACGTGAGTCACACACACACACACACACACACACACACACACACACACACACACACACACACACACACACACACACACACACACACACACACACACACACACACACACACACACACACACACACACACACACACACACACACACACACACACACACACACACACAGGCCACCACAGAATAAACTATAACATGTTATTATTCCTCTCCTAGGCCACCACAGAATAAACTATAACATGATGTTATTATTCCTCTCCTAGGCCACCACAGAATAAACTATAACATGATGTTATTATTCCTCTCCTAGGCCACCACAGAATAAACTATAACATGTTATTATTCCACTCCTAGGTCACCACAGAATAAACTATAACATGATGTTATTATTCCTCTCCTAGGCCACCACAGAATAAACTATAACATGTTATTTTTCCTGTCCTAGGCCACCACAGAATAAACTATAACATGATGTTATTATTCCTCTCCTAGGCCACCACAGAATAAACTATAACATGATGTTATTATTCCTCTCCTAGGCCACCACAGAATAAACTATAACATGTTATTATTCCACTCCTAGGTCACCACAGAATAAACTATAACATGATGTTATTATTCCTCTCCTAGGCCACCACAGAATAAACTATAACATGTTATTATTCCTCTCCTAGGCCACCACAGAATAAACTATAACATGATGTTATTATTCCCCTCCTAGGCCACCACAGAATAAACTATAACATGTTATTATTCCTCTCCTAGGCCACCACAGAATAAACTATAACATGTTATCATTCCTCTCCTAGGCCACCACAGAATAAACTATAACCTGATGTTATTATTCCTCTCCTAGGCCACCACAGAATAAACTATAACATGATGTTATTATTCCTCTCCTAGGTCACCACAGAATAAACTATAACATGTTATTATTCCTCTCCTAGGCCACTACAGAATAAACTATAACCTGATGTTATTATTCCTCTCCTAGGCCACCACAGAATAAACTATAACATGATGTTATTATTCCTCTCCTAGGCCACCACAGAATAAACTATAACATGATGTTATTATTCCTCTCCTAGGCCACCACAGAATAAACTATAACATGATGTTATTTTTCCTCTCCTAGGCCACCACAGAATAAACTATAACATGTTATTATTCCACTCCTAGGTCACCACAGAATAAACTATAACATGATGTTATTATTCCTCTCCTAGGCCACCACAGAATAAACTATAACATGATGTTATTATTCCTCTCCTAGGCCACCACAGAATAAACTATAACATGATGTTATTATTCCTCTCCTAGGCCACCACAGAATAAACTATAACATGTTATTATTCCTCTCCTAGGCCTCCGTGAACTGCAACAACATCCCCAACATGCCCGATGTGACCTTCACCCTCAACGGAAACGCCTTCACCATCTCTGCCTCCGCCTACACCTCCCAGGTAGTCTACTGAAAGACATGTTACATACAACCTATCACCTCCCAGGTAGTCTACTGAAAGACATGTTACATACAATCTATCACCTCCCAGGTAGTCTACTGAAAGACATGTTGTTACATACAACCTATCCCCTCCCAGGTAGTCTACTGAAAGACATGTTGTTACATACAACCTATCACCTCCCAGGTAGTCTACTGAAAGACATGTTACATACAACCTATCACCTCCCAGGTAGTCTACTGAAAGACATGTTACATACAATCTATCACCTCCCAGGTAGTCTACTGAAAGACATGTTACATACAACCTATCACCTCCCAGGTAGTCTACTGAAAGACATGTTACATACAACCTATCACCTCCCAGGTAGTCTACTGAAAGACATGTTGTTACATACAACTTATCTGATCTGCTGATGTGTTTGGGAGCAAGCTCCTTCATCAGAGCATCTGTTCATCTGAGACTTTCTTTTAGATCCTAGGAGCAAAGGGCCACTCATGCCTGATTTTCTTCCTCTCTCTCGTCTCTCGATCTCTGTCTTTCTCTCCCTCTCTGTCTCTCTCTCTCTTTCTGTAGAACTCCAACGGCTGCATGACTGGTTTTGGTAACGGTGGAACTCAGCAGCTCTGGATCCTTGGAGATGTCTTCATCAGGCAGTACTATGCCATCTTTGACAGGCAGAACAACAATGTCGGTCTGGCCCAGGCCGCGTAAGATATCCACTGAGAGATCCACTAGCTCTACAGAGATCCCAAAAGATTCTTACAGATTCCATCTGTATTGTGAAGGTACCGCGTTACAGTGGGATTGAAATGTTAAAGTAATTTATGATTGAGCCAACATATGCAGCATTTACAGTGAATGCAGTCTCTGCTAACAGCGGGAACATTGCCTTTAAATTTAAATCATGCTATCGCGCAGATCTTCCAATGTCTGGATTGAATCTAGGTCTAAATCTTCCAGTTAGGTTATATAGGTGATTATATCACTAAAATTGACTTGGTTGGGGAAATTTTGTCAACGTACACAGCTGCCAATGAATAAAACACAATTTTATCCATGCAAATAAAGTGTGTGCTTGATTGTCAATAGCCCTTTCTCCCTGAAGTGAAACTATCCTCTTGTGGAACCTCTTAATGTAAGAAAAATGATAGGAACAGAATATAATAGTAGGTAGCAGGTAGGCCCAGAGTCACAGACCTGAACATGCTGGAGGCAGGTAGGCCCAGAGTCATAGACCTGAACATGGTGGAGGCAGTTAGGCCCAGAGTCATAGACCTGATAATGGTGGAAGCAGGTACGCCCAGAGTCATAGATCTAATCATGGTGGAGGCAGGTAGGCCCAGAGTCATAGACCTGATCATGGTGGAGGCAGGTAGGCCCAGAGTCATAGACCTGATCATGGTGGAGGCAGGTAGGCCCAGAGTCATAGACCTGAACATGGTTGAGGCAGGTAGGCCCAGAGTCATAGACCTGATAATGGTGGAAGCAGGTACGCCCAGAGTCATAGACCTGATCATGGTGGAGGCAGGTAGGCCCAGAGTCATAGACCTGATAATGGTGGAAGCAGGTAGGCCCAGAGTCACAGACCTGAACATGCTGGAGGCAGGTAGGCCCAGAGTCATAGACCTGTACATGGTGGAGGCAGGTAGGCCCAGAGTCATAGACCTGATCATGGTGGAAGCAGGTACGCAAGGAGTCACAGACCTGAACATGGTGGAGGCAGGTAGGCCCAGAGTCATAGACCTGATAATGGTGGAAGCAGGTACGCCCAGAGTCATAGACTTGAACATGGTGGAGGCAGGTAGGCCCAGATTCATAGATAGTCATCTCTTTTAGGATCCTGACTAGTTTCCCAGTCCCTGCCACTGAAAAACATCCCCACAGCATGATGCTGCCACCACCATGCTTCACCGTGTGGACGGTGCCAGGTTTCCTCCAGATGTGATGATTGGCATTCAGGCCAAAGAGTTCATTCTTGGTTTCATCAAACCAGAGAATCTTGTTTCTCATGGTCTGAGAGTCCTTTAGGTGCCTTTTTGCAAACTCCAAGCGGGCTGTCATGTGCCTTTTACTGAGGAGTGTCTTCCGTCTGGCCACTCTACCATAAAGGCCTGATTGGTGGAGTGCTGCACTGTTGTTGATCCATCCTCAGTTTTCTCCTACCACAGCCATTAAACTTTGTAACCATTTTAAAGTCACTCATGGTGAAATTCCTGAGTGGTTTCCTTTCTCTCCGACAACTGGAGTTAGGAAGAACGCCTGTATCTTTGTAGTGACTGGGTGTATTGATACACCATCCAAAGTGTAACTAATAACTTCACCATGCTCAAAGGGATATTCAATGTCTACCATTTTACCAATAGGTGACCTTTTTAGCGAGGCACTGGAAAACCTCCCTGGTCTTTTGGTTGAATCTGTGTTTGAAATTAACTGCTCGATTGAGGGACCTTAGAGCTAATTGTATGTGTGGTGTACAGAGATGAGGCAGTCATTCATTCATCACCTTAAACACTATTATTACACACAGAGTGAGTTCATGCAACTTATTATGTGACTTAAGCACAGTTTTAGTCTTGAAATTGTTTCGCTTGCCATTACAAAAGGGGTTGGATACTTATCGACTCAATACATTTCAGCTTTTCAATTTAAATTAATCTGTAAACATTTCTAAACACATAATTCCACTGATATTATGGGGTATTGGGTGTAGGCCAGTGACACAAAATCTCAATTGAATCCATTTTAAATTCAGGCTGTAACCAAACAAAATGTGTAAAAAGTCAGGGCGTGTGAATACTTTACCACTGTACCTAGCTAGCTAGTTGACTGCCTTGGCTAGCCCAAAATTTCTAGTTTTGAAAGTTGTCCTTTGAGGCTTTAAACGTGTTCTTACCGTATGATTTTGAACATTCAAAGCAACTGGGAAACATCCATGGCAGGCATTGTTGTCACCTTAGCTTGCTACATTTGAGTGATAGGAAGCAAGAGCGCCACCACCAATCAGCCTACACCAAAGACCCCTGCGCACACACCCGTCGTACTATGACAAATTGCATAGCCATGTCAGCAAATGACTGCTGTCTGAAGACACACACATCTGATTTGGTCACTTGTAACTTGCTGTTTGGACAGTAAGTGTTCCTAAACTGATATTAAAAACAAAACTGATTTGAGCATTAAGGCCGGAAGTGTAAACAAGGCTTTAGTATTTCTCCAGTAGGTTTTCTCAAGGAGAAAGCCTCCACTTCTACATCAAGGATAATTGTTTTGTATGGTGTTCATTCTGTACAAGAGCAAGGAAATGTTGATTATAAAGTCTCTACTTCAGCATCACTGTATAGCATGCATACAACTCCATTCAGTGCATAGTAAGTAATGCCTAACTTGGCTCACTAGTACTATAAAGTATCATACATCTTCCTTCACCCAACAAATGCTGATAACTCCTCCTCGACTCAAACAGGAGAACTGGGGTTGGACCCTTGTGCGTACAGATCCTGAAACAGTGGGTCCTGTGAACAGTGTGCTTTGATTGACTCCATTGTCTTAGTTGAGATGTTGACATCACTGGTGTGATCCACCTGTTCCAGGGTCAGTTGTGGCCTGGCCCATAGAGTAGACCGTGGCTGGTGTTTGCATTTGTCTGTGCTCTGTGGTTGATTGTGCTGTTCTGGACAGGAAGTCAGCTACATGTAGTTCTTTGCCTTGGTTGTACTGCACATGGAGTTGGTGTCTTTGTAGCCTTAGCATCATTCTCTGTAGTCGCTTGGGTGCTGTGAGTAGGGATTTCTTGAAGATCGTCTCAAGAGGTTTGTGGTCGCTGGGTATTGTGATGAACTCTCTGCCATGCAGATACTGGTCAAAATTGTCAGATGCAAAAACAATCGAGAGTCATTCTTTCTCAATCTGTGCATGTCTTTGTTCTGTCTGAGTCAATGTTCTGGAGGCAAATGCAACAAGTTGTCCTTTCTGTTGAAGGGCTGTACCCAAACCTGTCTCACTGGCATCATACCGCAGTGTGATGCCACCGCTATAGCTCTATCTACACCAGGGGTGTCAAACATCCAGCCCAGGGGTGTCAAACATCCAGTCAAACATCCAGGGTCCAATCCGGCCCGCCAGGGGGTCCAATCCCGCCAGGGGGTCCAATCCTGCCCGCCAGGGGGTCCAATCCTGCCCGCCAGGGGGTCCAATCCTGCCCACCAGGGGGTCCAATCCTGCCCGCCAGGGGGTCCAATCCGGCCTGCGGTTGCTTTGAGTAAAAAAAGTAATAAATAAAAACGTTTGGGGTGGGAGGGGACAAACTCAATATACTTTAAAATGACTAAAACCAAATCTAAACTGTATATAAATGACGATGGATCTACACATTCATACAGTTAATTGACTGTGTCCAGCGCACTAATGATCACAGAAATGAAAGCTAGACTGTCAGGGAACACTGAAAATTCCAAAGGACTAGATAGAATACTTTTTTGCACATTTTGGCAGCGAGGAAATATAATATAATAATATATATATATATATTATATATATATATAATATATATATATATATTTTCAGTGCACCCCCCTGGACCTCATTGAAGACTCCCCCCAGTTTGACACACAGTGTATATCAAGGAACAGGCTGTCTTTTTTACCTTACTAGGCAAGTCAGTTAAGAACAAATTCTTATTTTCAATGACAGCCTAGGAACAGTGGGTTAACTGCCTGTTCAGGGACAGAACAACAGATTTGTATCTTGTCAGCTCAGGGAATTGAACTTGCACTACTTATCGTAGTGAACTAGGTTATAGGACTGCATCATGATGGAACAGTGACTTTCTGGTGAGGAACAGTCTGTCTTATCGTAGTGAACTAGGTTATAGGACTGCATCATGATGGAACAGTGACATTCTGGTGAGGAACAGTCTGTCTTATCGTAGTGAACTAGGTTATAGGACTGCATCATGATGGAACAGTGACTTTCTGGGGAGGAACAGTCTGTCTTATCGTAGTGAACTAGGTTATAGGACTGCCTCATGGGCTGGATAGAAGCAGCCCACCGTCTTCACAACTAGTTTCTACTTGCTTTATTTGCATCATAAAATAATAGAAGAATAAACCATCTTGTTTGTTCTATCTGTCATTAAGCTGTGATTGAGAATATCTTACGCCCTTGTTCTTGTTATATTTGAACGCATACAACTTTAGGACAACACCTTCATAGGCTAGAATATTTGGGAAATAAGCTCTTGTTGATAACTTTAGCTTGTATTAAAAATGTTTATGATAGGCCAGTAGGAGGAATGAGGATAGGTTATGGGCCATTTGGTTTTCAACCTCGCATGCGAGGACCCATCCGGCCGCATGGATCATTTCTTTATTTATTTTATGTGTATATATTTTATTTAACAAGGCAAGTCAGTTTAGAATAAATTATTATTTACAATGACGGCCTACCAAAAGGCCTCCTGCGGGGACGGGGGCTGGGATAAAAATATATATATATATAGGACAAAACACACATCACGACAAGCGAGACACCGCAACACTACATAAAGAGAGACCACAGACAACAACATAGCAAGGCAGCAACACATGACAACACAGCATGGTAGCAACATAACATGACAACAACATGGTAGCAGCACAAAACATGTTAGCAGCACAACATGGTAGCGGCACAACATGGTAGCGGCACAACATGGTAGCGGCACAACATGGTAGCAGCACAACATGGTAGCAGAACAACATGTTAGCAGCACAAAACGTGGTACAAACATTACTGGGCACAAACAACAGCACAAAGGCTAGAAGATAGAGACAACAATACGTCACACGAAGCAACCACTCCTTAAAAGACCAACATTTAAACTTCCTATAGGCTATTGACATAGTTATAAGGAATGAACTGGATAGAAAAAACCAAACTGTGGTAACTATGGTAACTAAAATAAATTAGAAAAAATGGGAAAATACTGACTCAGACTTTGTTTTCCTGTGAAAGGAAGAAAAATAAGTTATGAGATCTAATGATTGATTCGATTTGTTTTTTCGATCGAGTAGTGTCACGCCCTGGCCATAGAGAGCCCTCTGGGTTTCTCTATGGTGTGTTAGGTCAGGGCATGACTAGGGGTTTCTAGTGTTCTTTATGTTGGGTTTCTTTCCCCACTTGTGTTTGTGGGTTATTGTTTTGAGTTAGTGCATGTGTTGCACTAAGGTAAAGTTAAGGTCTGTCTACTTTATTGTTTTGTCGTTTCACAATTAAAAAGATGTGGAACCCCATGCTCGTTGCGCCTTGGTCCTCTCCTTTAGAAAATCGTGACAAGTAGATCAATCTCAAATCTTAAAACCAATAAAGCTCAATGTGCCATGTACTGTAGGTCTGCAGTGGTTGGAAAAGTACCCAATTGTCAAATTTGAGTAAAAGTAAATATACCTTAATAGAAAATGACTCAAGTAAAAGTGAAAGTCACCCAGTAAAATACTACTTGAGTAAAAGTCTAAAGGTATTTGGTTTTAAGTATATTTAAGTATCAAAAGTAAATGTAATTGCTAAAATATACTTCAGTATCAAAAGTTAAATTAAAAGTATAAATCATTTTCTTGTTGTTGTTTATTTACGGATTCCTAGGGGCACACTCCAACACATAGACATCATTTACAAACAAAGCACGTGTGTTTACTGAGTCCACCAGATCAGAGGCAGTAGGGATGACCAGGTATGTTCTCTTGATAAGCGCGTGACTGGACCATTTTCCTGTCCTGCTAAGAATTCAAAATGTAACAAGTATTTTGGGGTATCAGGGAAAAAAGTAAATCATTTTCTTTAGGACTGTAGTGAAGTAAAAGTAAAAGTTGTCAAAAATATAAATAGTAAAGTAAAATACACATACCTCGAAAAATGGCTGTAGGTCTGGTACAGTGCTTTATATAGAGCTCACAGGGGAATGACCCACATGGTGGAAGGAGAGAACATATGGGTCCTGGTTGTGTACTGCAGAGTATCAGTTCACATTCTCTGTTTGTGAGTACATACTTATCATTGGTGTGTATTGCAGTGTCTGATGTTGTCCTTCTTATACACACTGCTGTAGTCACGCTGCTGTAGTCACGCTGCTGTAGTCACGCTGCTGTAGTCACACTGCTGTAGTCACACTCCTCACACTTAAAGGGCTTGTTCCCCTGGTGGTTGAACATCAAATCAAATCACATTTTATTGGTCACATACACATATTTAGCGGATGTTATTGCAGGTGTAGAGAAATGCTTGAGTTCCTAGCTCCAACAGTGCAGTAGTATCAAACAATTCACAACAATACACAAATCTAAAAGGTAAAGAATGGAATAAATAAATATATAAATAATAGGACGAGCAATGTCAGAGTGGCATTGACTAAAATACAGGAGAATAAAATACAGTATATAAATAGCTCCTTCTTTTTGTTGACATTGAGGAGAGGTTATTTTCCTGGTACCACTCTGCCAGGGCCCTCACCTTTTCCCTGTAGGCTGTCTCGTTATTGTTGGTAATCAGGACTACTACTGTTGCGTCATCTGCAAACTTGATGATTGAGTTGGAGGCGTGCGTGGGCACGCAGTCATGGGGGAACAGGGAGTACAGGAGGGGGCTGAGCACGCACCCTTGTGGGGCCCCTGTGTTGAGGATCAGTGGAGGTGTTGTTTTCTACATTCACCACCTGGGGGTGGCCCATCAGGAAGTCCAGGACCCAGTTGCACAGGGCAGGGTTCAGACCCAGGGTGCTGTGTTCCTGATAACACAGCAGAGACAACAGGCTCTCACCACTGTGGTTATTACAGACAGTAGCGTAAACAGACCAGGCCTGAGAAACAAGAGAACAACTGAAGACTGATTCAATGATTGATTGAAGAAACATTGTAATTATTTTGCAATAAAGACTAATGACCTGCTGCTGTAATGAGGGCTATGTACAGTGAGTCAGCCAGTCAGTGAGACAGTTGTACAGAGCCTAGTGAAAGTCTACAGGTCCCTTGCAGTTGTCACATTTTTCTGCCTTAAATAAAAATCTAAGGAATTACATTAGATTGTTTTCCTACAGATCTGCACATCCTGCTCCACATTTTCAAAGTGAAAGAAAAAGTATCCAACATTTTTCTAAATATTTTTTTTTAAATGAAGATGTCTTTATTGTGTATTTCAGTGTTTCCCAACAGGAGGCCCGCGGGTGGTTTTATTTGGCCCCCCAAGCAATTTTGGAAATATCGATACAACTTACAGAATAGATCAGGTAGACTTAGTCTGAGCTGTTGCAGGCTGAGGGCCCCTGTTACCAGTAAATACAGCTTCATCTTTTAATCTCACTGATTGACTTTTAAGATAAAATGAAACAAATGATCGAAGGTCTTTTTGAGTTCAAGAGAATACAACCCAGCTAATAAGCACATTGTGGGTTTATTTTCTTTGTATGTGTGGTATGACCTAACTAAACACGGCAGGATTTCATAGATACTTCAGATGACATACTACGGTGGATATAAACAAGAAAAAGAGAACTAATATAACTGTGTCAGTCATAATGAACATAGCATACTGTATAAAAAACGAGCCTGTAAAAGTGGTAGGATTTATTGTTCCAAAAAAAAGACAGCCAGTACATGCAGTATTGTTCAGACATGATACATGTTTGTGAGAGAAGAAAATGACAGCTTCTAAAATAGGGAGGAAGTACAGATAAGAGATCAGGAAGGCGTCCGCGCTACAGCAAACACATAAAGTAGAACAGAAGTTTGACAATTACAAAATTACAACAAAAAGGCTTACAAGGAAAATCTTCCAAAAGGACTAATTACCAGGAACATCTTCCAAAAGGACTAATTACCAGGAAAGTCTTCCAAAAGGACTAATTACCAGGAAAATCTTCCAAAAGGACTAATTTGAGGCAGAAAACATTTGGAGAAATCAACTAAAAAGGCAGAGATTCATGTATTATTTGCTGACTTCAATCCGTTGTTCAGGATGAGTACAGGTGACTGACGTTTCCACGTCAAGCTGACGTCCTCCTCAGAGTGACCTGACAATTGCACTTAACTGAGACACAACAATGTAAAAATAACATGATTCAAGGTTAGGGTTAGGGTTTTTCTAATGTAGTTGCCTAGATCTTTGGGGTCTCTGTGCCACCCTTTTCACAGACACTCAAATACCCCCAAGGTAGATAATAGATGTTTATATGACCTATTGGTCAACAACAAGACACCAGATTTGTATTATTATTATTATTATTTCCTATTTGCCATTTACCTTGATTTTGACCTTATTTTTACATTGATGTGTCTCACTAGGCTATAAATAGGAGTTAAGTGAAATTGTCAGGTCACTCTGAGGAAGACGTCAGCTTGACGTCAAAACGTCAGTCACCTGTGCTCATCCAAATAAGAAATTCCTCTCTGCCTTTTTTGCGGAGAGCTCCAACTCCTTTCTGACTCAAATGAGTCCTTTTGGAAGTTTCCCTTGGTAGACCCTTTTGTTGAGTGATAAAATGCATCTCGTGTTCATAACATGATCATTACATCTGATACACGTGTTACACATATACTAAATGATCATGATTGCTAGCTAATCAATTGACACTTTGTCACTACATGTAAAACAGTTATTTTACGCAGAGCTGAAAAGGAAGTAGGAGCAGGAGATGACATGTTTAGACTGTAACCTTCTTCCTGGGAAGTGGTTACTAGAATTTACTCTCATCGACGAACTTCATGATATTTTCAATCGAAGGGTCATCTGGATCGGCACAGAAGCGGTACCTCTTCTTTGTGACCAAGCTGGAAGAGACAATATCAGAGTAAATATCAGAGTAAACGTCCCAGTGTGTAGTGTGTGTGTGTGTGTGTGTGTGTGTGTGTGTGTGTGTGTGTGTGTGTGTGTGTGTGTGTGTGTGTGTGTGTGTGTGTGTGTGTGTGTGTGTGTGTGTGTGTGTGTGTGTGTGTGTGTGTGTGTGTGTGTGTGTGTGTGTGTGTGTGTGTGTGTGTGTGTGTGTGTGTGTGTGTGTGTGTGTGGTGTACGTATGTGTGTGTGTGTGTGTGTGTGTGTGTGGAGTACGTGTGTGTGTGTGTGTGTGTGTGTGGTGTTCGTATGTGTGTTTGTGTGTGTGTGTATGTATGTATGTTTAATACTATACTTACATGACACCTCTCTTAGGGCAGTCAGATCTGGTCATTTTATATTCCCTGATGGATTGTCTGGGGATTTTTCTTGTGTTATACATTATACAGCATTCTTCAGGAACATTGGCATCTGTATAAAGAAACAATCTGTAATTGTTCTATCATTTTTCTGACACACTATAGACCACAGGAGGTTGGTGGTACCTTAATTGGGGAGGACGGACTCGTGGTAATGGCTGGAGCGGAATCAGGGGAATGGTATCTAATACAGTACATCAAACATGTGGTTTCCATGGTTTCCAGGTGTTTGATACCATTCCATCTGCTCCGTTCCAGTCTTTGTTATGAGCCGTCCTTCCCTCAGCAGCCTCCTGTGCTATAGACGGGTTAGCTGACAACGTCACGAAAACGACGCCCGCACTTCAAAGGGGCAAAAGGCTGTGTGTTAAGATTCTGGTGGTCAGATGGCTAGCAACAATGACAAGAAGCTGCCATGTGGGGAATCGTTAGTGGCTTGTTTCAGATAATTGTATCTTGTTCTTGACTGATGTCACGATTTTGCAAATATGGCCCCCCAAAAAATGGCTAGCTAACCAATAAGTGTAACAATGTATTTGTAAAATATAGTGCAACACATAAAGTGTTTTTATTAAACATTGGAGACTAAATATAGTTTACGTGTCAACAACCTAAGCCAACCCCAGCTGTTTTCCACCATTGTTGTGCACATGTCGGTTCTGTTGCTAAACAACCAACCCGTCTAGAAGTCAGAACTTAAACATGGAACCTTTCATTTGAGTTCATAATGCAACAATTCAGAGTAGGAGTGCTGATCTAGGAGCAGTTTTGCCTATTAGATCACAATGAATAAGATTGCATAAACAGGGGGGAACGGATCCTAGGTGATAAAAGTTTCCACATCATCTCAAAAGTAGAGAAGAAAAAAAAACTGAGCGATAGCGTTGTGTTCACAGAAAATGCACGTGGGGTTAGCCCACCACATAGGACGGCTTGCACAGGTCTTTGTAGCACACATTGCCTAAAAACTAAGCATCAGCGTGATACATAATGTCTGATGTTACTGACCCCTACTCCCTCTTCTTGGGCTATAAAGCAGTTCCCTGGAAATCATTTGTTCTGCAACTCTGGAAAAACAACTGAGACGTTGAACAGATGAAGGGGCATTCACACTGTTCATCAAGTTGTATATGTACACATCTTTATTTCATAAAACAGTAGCTATAAACTGAGTATACAAAACATTAAGAACACCTGCTTGTTCCGTGACAGACTGACCAGGTGAAAGCTATGATCCCTTATTGATGTCACTTGTTAAATCCACTTCAATCAGTGTAGATGAAGGGGAGGAGACAAGTTAAAGAAGGATTTTAAGCCTTGAGACAATTGAGACATGGATTGTGTATGTGTGCCATTCAGAGGGTAAATGGGCAAGACAAAAGATTTAAGTGCCCTTGAACGGGGTATGGTAGTAGATGCACCCTTTGTGTCAAGAGCTCCAACACTGCTGGGTTTATCACGCTCAACAGTTTCCCCTGTGTATCAAGAATGTTCCACCACCCAAAGGACATCCAGACAACTTGAAAAAACTGTGGGAAGCATTAGAGTCAACATGGGCCTGCATCACGCTTTCGACACCCCAACGAATTGAGGCTGTTCTGAGGGCAAAGGGGGTGCAATTCAATATTAGGAAGGTGTTCCTAATGTTTGGTATACTCAGTGTACACTTCAAGTGAGATCCAGTTCCAATTTTGACCCTTCTGCCCTCCCACCCATGTCCCACTCCAGTTCTCTACAAACAAAAAGCATTACTTGGAAATGTCACGTATACAACGTATACAACAAAAAAACGTCGAACGTTTACATACACTTAGGTTGAAGTCATTAAAACTCGTTTTTCAACCACTCCACATATTTCTTGTTAATAAACTATAGTTTTGGAAAGTCGGTTAGGACATCTACTTTGGGCATGACACAAGTAATATTTCCAAAAAAAATGTACAGACAGAATTCACTGTATCACAATTCCAGTGGGTCAGAAGTTTACATACACTAAGTTGACTGTGCCTTTAAACAGCTTTGAAAATTCCAGTAAATGATGTCAAGGCTTTAGAAGCTTCTGATAGGCTAATTGACATAATTTGAGTCAATTGGAGGTGTACCTGTGGATGTATTTCAAGGCCTACCTTCAAACTCAGTGATTCTTGACATCATGGGAAATTGATGCTTGACATCATGGGAAATCAAAAGAAATCAGCCAAGACCTCAGAAAAAAATTGTAGACCGCCACAAGTCTGGTTCATCCTTGGGAGCAATTTACAAACGCCTGAAGGTACCACATTCATCTGTGCAAACACAAGTATGCAGATATAAACACCATGGGACCACGCAGCCGTCATACCACTCAGGAAGGAGATGCGTTCTGTCTCCTAGAGATGAACGTACTTTGGTGGGAAAAGTGCAAATCAATCCCAGAACAACAGCAAAGGACATTGTGAAGATGCTGGAGGAAACAGGTACAAAAGTATCTATATCCACAGTAAAACGAGTCCTATATCGACATAACCTGAAAGGCTGCTCAGCATCATGTTGTGAGGGTGCTTTGCTGCAGGAGGGACTGGTGCACTTCACAAAATAGGTAGGAATATTATGTGGATACATTGAAGCAACATCTCAAGACATCAGTCAGGAAGTTAAAGTTTGGTCGCAAATGGGTCTTCCAAATGGACAATGACCCCAAGCAAACTTCCAAAGTTGTGGAAAAATTGCTTAAGGACAACAAAGTCAAGGTATTGGAGTGGCCATCACAAAGCCCTGACCTCAATCCTATAGACAAATACTAGTTGAGTGTATGTAAACTTCTGACCCACTGGGAATGTGATGAAAGAAATAAAAGCTGAAATAAATCATTATCTCTACTATTATTCTATTAGGGAATTTTGGGGGAATTTTTACTGGGATTAAATGTCAGGAATTGTGAAAACTGAGTTTAAATGTATTTGGCTAAGGTGTATGTAAACTTCCGACTACATTTGTACCAAGGCTGGAATGTTCAGAAACCTTTGCCCCTGTTGCCGTAATAAACACTGTTACTTCAAAACGGTCTGCATCTAGGTCTTACCTTTATCCTGATAGAAACTGCACATGGTGACAAACAAAAATAATATGATCATGCAGAATTCACCACATTTCTTTAACTAGGCAAGTCAGTTAAGAACAAATTCTTGTTTTCAATGACAACCTGGGTTAACTGCCTTGTTCAGGGGCAGAACAAGAGATTTGTACCTTGTCAGCTGCGGCATTCGACCTTGCAACCTTCCGGTTACAAGTCCAACACTCTAACCACTAGGCTACCTGCCACCCCACATAGGTAGAACAGGGGGAAGGAGCACATCTGTCTTCATACAGTGATCACAATGTCTACGTGCACTGGGGAGTGAGGACATGAAACGACGAGAGGGTATTGTCTGACATCCTGTTGCTACTCCTGGGCTGAATCTCAGTATGCACTTTGAAGTGTGTCAACAGCCAAAGGGGTCACTAAATGCTTAGGGGCTCTGGAGTATGGAGGGTTTAGTATGGTTAGCCTTTGAAACGAGCCTCACATTCAGAATAATCTACTGAGGGGTTCTCTTTTTGGCAGGTGATGGTGGCCGGTAGACATGAAAGCAGTAGTAGAATCTGAACACCAAACCAAAGCCTCCTTCTGAACGACACCCTCCCATTGATCTCACACATCTAAACCAAGGCTGGTGTGTTCAGAAACAGGGAAACCTGAGCTAACACGACTCAGGTCCTTTATCTACATTAACAAAGGCATTATGGGAAAAATGTCGTGTTACATCTCTGAGCTACACTGCTCATCACCGTGAAGTAAGACAGCTTCTTATTGGGTTGCAGCACTCACTGAGGGAGCACATCCAATAGGGAAAGGGCATACTGAGGACAACAGGGATACCAGCAATACCTCACCCATAAAATCATCAACAATCTGTTTTCCTTTCTGGAGTCTTCTAAGCAGCTTCACAATCAAACCGGTACATATGGTTTGGTGGGTGACTTAAGTGCATTATAACAAATGGGACAATACCAGTGATGTTTGTTGTGTTAGCCTAACCTTTTTTCTTCGTTATAACGTAACAACAAATAAATAGATTGTCTCTATATTAAGAGATGAGACTTAAATTAGAAACAAAGACATCAGAAAATCATTACCATGAAAAATGAAATGTGCAGAAAACAGGAAAAGAGAGGCAGGTGATATACTGTAGTATATTGATTCTCCTAATATACCTTAGCTGTACCACTTTAACCACCTTAGGGGATGTATAAGACATTAAATATCACTTCATTCCCTTTTTCAGGCAGCTTATTTCCTCTTGAAGAGGGTTAGTAAAACACTTATTCAAAAAGTGAACCTTTAACGGCACAACACACAAAAATACATCTGTTGTATTTCAGTTGAATCTTCATAAGAATACAAATTCATTGACTACGCCCTCCTTTCAAGTCAATGAACCATTCTACCCAAATCAACAAACGCCCAGGTCTTCTCCTTGGGAGACTTTCCTTCATGGAATGGTACAGAAACAAATAACAAACAAATGGAACCAACTAGGATTCGGAAAACAAATTAAAAACACATCGAAACCACATCAGAACAACAACAAAAAAGGTCTTATGATGAAATTCGCAGCTGACTTGCAGGAATTTCCAATGACAACAGAGGCTTGCAGTAGAGGGATAAGGGAGAGAGAGAGGTATGAGAGAAAGAGGTAAGAGAGCAAGATAGAGAGAGAGAGGGGAGAGGTAGGAGAGAGAGAGAGAGAGAGAGAGAGAGAGAGAGAGAGAGAGAGAGAGAGAGAGAGAGAGAGAGAGAGAGAGAGAGAGAGAGAGAGAGAGAGAGAGAAAAAAGTGGGAAGGTATCACATCTACATTCTCAAAAGAAAAGGTGCTATCTAAAATCAAAAAGGGTTCTTTGGCTGTCACTATAGCAGAACTACTTTGAAGAATCCTTTTTGGTTCCAGGTAGAACCTTTTTGGGTTCCATATAGGACCCTTTCTACAGGGGATTCTACATGGAACCCAAAAGGGTTTTCCTATGGGACCAGCCTAAGAACCCTTTTGGAACCATTTTCCTAAGAGTGTGTACATTCAGCTTGTTGAACTGACTAACATAGGCCTATAGACTGAAATATGTAGCTTACCCATGAAGTTCGCCACAGGTGGTGAAGAATTGACAGCCGGTTGAAGAGTGGAGTTTATATCTGATAAAAGATATTAAAGCAGGATGTGATGGACTTATTCTGTTCCCTGTATTAGCTTGTGATTTATGGATGAAGATGACTTGTAATGTCTTAACGCTAGGGAGTGCCCCTTGTCTTGCAGCGGCACCCTTCCCTCTCTACCGGCCCCAGTTCACCACTGTCTGGTGGGAAGCCTTGAATGAGTAAATCGGTCATTGATAAATCTCTATTTGTGATGCAACTACATATGACGTGTAAATGTTGACTCACAACTGTATCACAATTCAACATGTTGAACTGATTAACATAGGCCTATAGTCTACAATATGTAGCTTACCCATGAAGTTCGCCACAGGTGGTGAAGAATTGACAGCCGGTTGAAGAGTGGAGTTTATATCTGATAAAAGATATTAAAGCAGGATGTGATGGACTTTTTGTCACTACATGTAAAAACAGTTATTTTTCCCGGAGCTGAAAAGGAAGTAGGAGCAGGAGTTGACATGTTTAAACTTGTTTAACCTTCTTCCTGGGAAGTGGATAGTTTGAATTTCCTCTCATCGATGGACTTCATGATCTTTACAATCAAAGGGTCATCTGGATTGGCACAGGAGCGGATGCTATTTATTATGACCAAGCTGGAAGAGAGCAGACAATATCAGAGTAAACATCCCTGTGTAGTGCACGTGTGTGTGTATGTGGTGTATGTGTGTGTGTGTGTATGTTTAATACTATACTTACATGACTCCCCTCTTAGGGCAGTCAGATCTGGTCATTTTATATTCCCTGATGGATTGTCTGGGGATTTCTCTTGTGTTAAACGTGAAACAGCATTCTACAGGAACATTGGCATCTGTATAAAGAGACAATCTGTCATTTTAGACCACAGGAGGTTGGTGGCACCTTAATTGGGGAGGACGGACTCGTGGTAATGGCTGGAGCGGAATCAGGGGAATGGTATCTAATACAGTACATCAAACACGTGGTTTCCATGGTTTCCAGGTGTTTGATACCATTCCATCTGCTCCGTTCCAGTCTTTGTTATGAGCCGTCCTTCCCTCAGCAGCCTCCTGTGCTATAGACGGGTTAGCTGACAACGTCACGAAAAACGACACCCGCACCTCAAAGGAGCAAAAGGCTGTGTACTAGGATTCTGGATGGTCAGATGGCTAGCAACAATGACAAGAAGCTGCCATGTGGGGAATCGTTAGTGGCTTGTTTCAGATAATTGTATCTTGTTCTTGACTGATGTCACGATTTTGCAAATATAGCCCCCCCAAAAATGGCTAGCTAACCAATAAGTGTAACAATGTATTTGTAAAATATAGTGCAACACAAAGTGTTTTTAATAAACATTGGAGACTAAATATAGTTTACGTGTCAACAACCTAAGCCAACCCCAACTGTTTTCCACCATTGTTGTGCACATGTCGGTTCTGTTGCTAAACAACCAACCCGTCTAGAAGTCAGAACTTAAACATGGAACCTTTCATTTGAGTTCATAATGCAACAATTCAGAGTAGGAGTGCTGATCTAGGAGCAATTTTGCCTATTAAATCACAATGAATAAGATTGCATAAACAGGGGGGGAACGGATCCTAGTGTGTAGGTGACAAAAGTTTCCACATCATCTCAAAAGTAGAGAAGGAAAAAAAAACTGAGCGGTAGCGATGTGTTCACAGGAAATGCATGTGGGGTTAGCCCACCACATAGGATGGCTTGCACAGGTCTTTGTAGCACGCATTGCCTAAAAACTAAGCATCAGTGTCATACATAATGTCTGATGTTATTGACCCCCTACTCCCTCTTCTTGGGCTATAAAGCAGTTCCCCTGGAAATCATTTGTTCTGCAACTATGGAAAAACAACTGAGACGTTGAACAGATGAAGGGGCATTCACACTGTTCATCAAGTTGTATATGTACACATCTTTATTTCATAAAACAGTAGCTATAAACTGAGTATACAAAACATTAAGAACGCCTGCTCGTTCCATGTCAGACTGAACAGGTGAAAGCTATGATCCCTTATTGATGTCACTTGTTAAATCCACTTCAATCAGTGTAGATGAAGGGGAGGAGACGGGTTAAAGAAGGATTTTAAACCTTGAGACAATTGAGACATGGATTGTGTATGTGTGTCATTCATAGGGTGAATGGGCAAGACAAAATATTTAAGTGCCCTTGAACGGGGTATGATAGTAGATGCACCCTTTTTGTCAAGAACTGCAACACTGCTGGGTTTATCAGTTTCCCCTGTGTATCAAGAATGTTCCACAAACCAAAGGACATCCAGACAACTTGAAAAAACTGTGGGAAGCATTAGAGTCAACATGGGCCAGCATCACGCTTTCGACACCCCAACAAATTCAGGCTGTTCTAAGGACAAAAGGGGTGCAATTCAATATTATGAAGGTGTTCCTAATGTTTGGTATACTCAGTGTACACTTCAAGTGAGATCCAGTTCCAATTTTGACCCTTCTGCCCTCCCACCCATGTCCCACTCCAGTTCTCTACAAACGAAAAGCAGTACTTGGAAATGTCACGTAGACAATTGAAGTTGGAGGTTTACATACACTTAGGTTGAAGTCATTAAAACTCGTTTTTCAACCACTCCACATATTTCTTGTTAATAAACTATAGTTTTGGAAAGTCGGTTAGGACATCTACTTTGGGCATGACACAAGTAATATTTCCAACAATTTTTTACAGACAGAATTCACTGTATCACAATTCCAGTGGGTCAGAAGTTTACATACACTAAGTTGACTGTGCCTTTAAACAGCTTTGAAAATTCCAGAAAATGATGTCATGGCTTTAGAAGCTTCTGATAGGCTAATTGACATCATTTGAGTCAATTGGAGGTGTACCTGTGGATGTATTTCAAGGCCTACCTTCAAACTCAGTGATTCTTGACATCATGGGAAATCGATGCTTGACATCATGGGAAATCAAAAGAAATCAGCCAAGAACTCAGAAAAAAATTGTAGACCGCCACAAGTCTGGTTCATCCTTGGGAGCAATTTCCAAACGCCTGAAGGTACCACATTCATCTGTGCAAACACAAGTATGCAGGTATAAACACCATGGGACCACGCAGCCGTCATACCACTCAGGAAGGAGGCGCGTTCTGTCTCCTAGAGATGAACGCATTTTTGGTGCGAAAAGTGCAAATCAATCCCAGAACAACAGCA
Source organism: Brachymystax lenok tsinlingensis (assembly GCA_030435695.1). Classification (NCBI taxonomy): domain Eukaryota; kingdom Metazoa; phylum Chordata; class Actinopteri; order Salmoniformes; family Salmonidae; genus Brachymystax; species Brachymystax lenok. The sequence goes on from CM059798.1 coordinate 19,312,624, forward strand.
AAGGACATTGTGAAGATGCTGGAGGAAACAGGTACAAAAGTATCTATATCCACAGTAAAACGAGTCCTACATCGACATAACCTGAAAGGCCGCTCAGCAAGGAAGAAGCCACTGCTCCAAAACTGCAATTAAAAAGCCAGACTACGGTTTGCAACTGCACATGGGGACAAAGATCGTACTTTTTGGAGAAATGTCCTCTGGGTTCATGTCCTCAGCATCATGTTGTGAGGGTGCTTTGCTGCAGGAGGGACTGGTGCACTTCACAAAATAGGTAGGAATATTATGTGGATATATTGAAGCAACATCTCAAGACATCAGTCAGGAAGTTAAAGCTTGGTCGCAAATGGGTCTTCCAAATGGACAATGACCCCAAGCAAACTTCCAAAGTTGTGGAAAAATTGCTTAAGGACAACAAAGTCAAGGTATTGGAGTGGCCATCACAAAGCCCTGACCTCAATCCAATAGACAATTTGTGGGCAGAACTGAAAAAGCGTGGAAGCCTACAAACCTGACTCAGTTACACCAGCTCTGTCAGGAGGAATGGGCCAAAATTCACCCAACGTATTGTGGGAAGCTTGTGGAAGACTACCCAAAACATTTGACCCAAGTTAAACAATTTAAAGGCAATGCTACCAAATACTAGTTGAGTGTATGTAAACTTCTGACCCACTGGGAATGTGATGAAAGAAATAAAAGCTGAAATAAATCATTATCTCTACTATTATTCTATTATTTCACATTCTTAAAGTAAATTGGTGATCCTAACTGACCTAAAACAGGGAATTTTTACTGGGATTAAATGTCAGGAATTGTGCAAACTGAGTTTAAATGTATTTGGCTAAGGTGTATGTAAACTTCCGACTACATTTGTACCAAGGCTGGAATGTTCAGAAACCTTTGCCCCTGTTGCCGTAATAAACACTGTTACTTCAAAACGGTCTGCATCTAGTTCTTACCTTTATCCTGATAGAAACTGCACATGGTGACAAACAAAAATAATATGATCATGCAGAATTCACCACATTTATTTTACTAGGCAAGTCAGTTATGAACAAATTCTTGTTTTCAATAACAACCTGGGTTAACTGCCTTGTTCAGGGCTGAACGACAGATTTTTACCTTGTCAGCTGCGGCATTCGACCTTCCAACCTTCCGGTTACAAGTCCAACACTCTAACCACTAGGCTACCTGCCACCCCACATAGGTAGAACAGGGGGAAGGAGCACATCTGTCTTCATACAGTGATCACAATGTCTACGTGCACTGGGGAGTGAGGAGGTGAAACGACGAGAGGGTATTGTCTGACATCCTGTTGCTACTGCTGGCTGAATCTCAGTATGCACTTTGAAGTGTGTCAACAGCCAAAGGGGTCACTAAATGCTTAGGGGCTCTGGAGTATGGAGGGTTTAGTACAGTACCTGCATTTGAAATGAGCTTCACATTCAGAATCATCTACTGAGGAGTTCTCTTTTTGGCAGGTGATGATGGCCGGTAGACATGAAAGCAGTAGTAGAATCTGAACACCAAACCAAAGCCTCCTTCTGAACGACACCCTCCCATTGATCTCACACTTCTAAACCAAGGCTGGTGTGTTCAGAAACAGGGAAACCTGAGCTAACACGACTCAGGTCCTTTATCTACATTAACAAAGGCATTATGGGAAAAATAGAGTGTAATATCTCTGAGCTAAACTCTGCTCATCACCATGAAGGAAGACAGCTTCTGATTGGGTTGCAGCACTCACTGAGGGAGCACATCCAATAGGGAAAGGGCATACTGAGGACAACAGGGATACCAACAATACCTTCATGGAATGGTACAGAAACAAATAACAAACAAAGGGAACCAACTAGCATTCGGCGAACAAATTAAAAACACATCGAAACCACATCAGTCCAAACAAAAAAAGGCTAATGATGAAAATCGCAGCTGACTTGCAGGAATGACCAATGAGAGAGAGAGAAAAAAAGAGTGGGAAAGTATCACAACTACACTCTTAATAGAAAAGGTACTGTCTAGAATCGGCTGTTCCTATAGAAGAAACCCTTTGAAGAACCTTTTTTGGTTCCAGGTAGAACCCTTTTGGGTTCCATATAGGACCCTTTCCACAGAGGGTTCTACACGGAACCCAAAAGAGTTCTACTATGGGACCAGCTGAAGAACCCTTTTGGAACCATTTTTCTAAGAGTTTATAGATTCAGCTTGTTGAACTGACTAACATAGGCCTATAGACTGAAATATGTAGCTTACCCATGAAGTTCGCCACAAGTGATGAAGACTTGACATCCGGTTGAAGAGTGGAGTTTATATCTGATAAAAGATATTAAAGCAGGATGTGATGGACTTATTCTGTTCCCTGTATTAGCTTGTGATTTATGGATGAAGATGACTTGTAATGTCTTAACGCTAGGGAGTGCCCCTTGTCTTGCAGCGGCACCCTTCCCTCTCTACCGGCCCCAGTTCACCACTCTCTGGTGGGAAGCCTTGATAAAGTCAAATCAAATCAAATTTTATTGGTCACATACACATGGTTAGCAGAAGTTAATGCGAGTGTAGCGAAATGCTTGTGCTTCTAGTTCCGACAGTGCAGTAATATCTAATAAGTAATCTAACAAATTCACAACGACTGCCTTATACACACAAATGTAAAGGGATGAATAAGAATATGTACATATAAATATATGGATGAGCGATGGCCGTGCGGCATAGGCAATTGCAGTAGATGGTAACAAATACAGTATATACATATGAGAAGAGTAACGTAGGATACATAAACGTTATTAAAGTGGCATTATTTAACTTCTTAAGGATCATTAAGGAGCGGTGGGGCGCTAGCGTGCCATTCCCGACACTACCCGGCAAAATGTAAGGCGCCAAATTCAAAATCCAAAAGTACAATTATTAAACATTCATCAATATACAAGTGTTGCATAGTCATCAAAAGCTCTGAGTCTTGGCAATATCACAGTGTTGTCAGATTTCAAAAAGGCTTTACGGTGAAAGCACAACATTTCATTGTTTGAGGATAGCACCTCTCATATTTTATTCATTAGCATAAATCCATAATTCCTCTGGTTTTTGCTTGCTATATCAGTTCTGTTATACTCACAGACATTATTTTAACAGTTTTAGAAACTTCCGAGTGTTTCCTATCCAATAGTACTAATTATGTGCATATCCTAGTTTATGTGCCTGAGTGGCAGGCATTTTACTTTGGGCACGCCAGACTCTCCAAAACCGACACCTCGGCTGCCCATCCCTAATTAAAGTGACTAGTGATACCTTTATTAAGTTAATTTAAGTGGCCAGAGATTTGAGTCTGTATGTTGGCAGCAGCCTCTCTATGTTAGTGATGACTGTTTAATAGTCTGATGGCCTTGAGATAGAAGCTGTTTTTCAGTCTCTCGGCCCCAGCTTTGATGCACAGTAAATTGATAATTGATACATCTCTATTTGTGATGCAACTACTAATGACGTGTTATTGTTGACTTACAACTGTATCACAATTCAGCTTACCCATGACCTCAGCTGCAAGTGATGAGGAATTGACAGGTGTTTCTGAGGGAAGAGTTGAGTTTGCAAGATACATTACTAAAATATGTTATTAAAGTAGGATGTAATGGATTAAATGTGTATAACCTCTAATCTATGCTATTGGTATGAGGTCTTGTTCTCTATGGACGAAGATATCTTGTTATAAGCTAGAGTGACCCACCTTCCTTGTCATCTGACGGTGAAGACATGGCCAGTTGTGTGCTCTCAGCTGCCTCCTTGTTGGCAACTGTTTGTCTGGTCTCTGGTTCAAGGGTTGTACAGTGCGAATCATCAGAGATTTTCAGGCAAAACTCTTCAAACCTCACGGCCTCCACATCTGTATCTGGGCTCTCCACTGTGGTAATGACAGTATGACAGGAACATAATGTACCAATAACAGCAAGCATACACAACATATTCATATACTGATAATTGAGAGAATATATTTAAAGCATGTGACTTCAACAAAGTCAACAAATCTGATTGAAATCAACAAAGTCAGTATAACAGAAAATGTGAAGAATTATTGCAAAATTCAACGACACACTATGATATAATTTAACATCATTAGAAATGTAATGAATAAAGTTGGTATTAACAACACTTTCAAAAAACAAAGCAGTATATCAACTTTTTTATCCACTAAATTGTAACATTTTCTCAGCTCCGATACAGCTGACATATTTGTAAAAACATAGATGGTAAACTTACTCAACATAGATAGTAAACCTGCTAAACATAGATGGTAAACTTACTCTGAGCTGCTGGAGGATGGAACAGTAGAGTCACAAGGAGAATCCCAGTGAACATGAGCCAACCCATCATCCACACGCTCTCTGACTACAACTTTATGGAAAGTCTGAATCCTTATAGTGAGTGATCTTCTCCTGAGAGACAGATGGTAAATAGTTGTGTCTGAAGATGTGTGTGGTGTTTAATGGGCGGATCAACTCATACAACTACTAAAGTGAAGTGAGTCAGAGGTCTGTAGTAGAGTTCATCTAAACGTGACGCCCCCTAATGTTTCAATGATGATCCTGCAACAGTGTGTTGTACTAGGTACTTGTTCCAGACCAGCATGAGTAGTGTGTATTATTAAACCTGTTGGACACACTGGGGGCGCTCCAAGACCGAAGAGTTGGCCACACTTGCACTACAGACATACTGTCTGAATGTCAGAGGAGAGAAGTATGGGTAATTAAACATCACACAAATATAATATAAACACAATGTTCTCTTTTTATTATTGCAATTGACCCAAACAGATATAAAGGTGCTCTGGGCTCCCGAGTGGCACAGTAGTCTAGTGTAGTCTAGTGCTAGAGGCATCACTACAGACCCTGGTTCAATTCCAGGCTGTATCACAACTGGCCGTGATTGGGAGTCCCATAGGGCAGCACACAATTGGCCCAGTGTCGTCTGGGTTTGGCCGGGGTAGGCTGTCATTGTAAATATGAATTCGTTCTTAACTGACTTGCCTAGTGAAATAAAGGGCTACTACATTATATGTTGTAGATATATAGACAACAGACAACAGATGGTGCTATTTGAAAGATATTGCTAAAAGTGCAACCTGTAGTTTCATTTCTGCTTTGAGTGTCTACGACTGCGGAGGAGGTGGGGTCTTAACCAGAGTAAGACACTGCTTAGTTCATATGGAGCTTGGATCACTTTGATTGTTTGTGCACAAAGTTATAAGCACAAAGTTACAGATTGCACCTTTGATAATGAACATTTACGTACAGTCTGTTTTCATTTTCTGTAATCTTTTTGATGGCCCATAGGTTGCTGGAAGCAATTGTTAACTCTTTTGATGTCCACAATTCAACATTTGATGTCTAATATTACACTGACCCAAAAATATAAAAGCAACCATTTTTAAGATTTTGCTGAGTTGCAGTTCATATAAGGGCAGGGGCGCAGCCATGAGTGGGCCTGAGAGGGCATAGGCCCAGCCAATCAGAAATAATTTTTCCCCACAAAGGTTTTATTACAGACAGAAATACTCCTCAGCACCCCAGCCCCCTTCCCCTCAGACATTCCCCAGGTGAAGAAGCCGGATGTGGAGGTCCTGGGCTGGCGTGATTACAAGTGGTCTGCGGTTGTGAGGCCGGTTGGATGTACTGCCAAATTCTCTAAAACGACGTTGGAGGTGGCTTATGGTAAAGAAATGAACATTGAATTATCTGGCAACAGCTCTGGTGGACATTGCTGCAGTCATCATGACAATTGCACGCTCCCCCAGAACATGAGGCATCTGTAGCATTGTGTTGTGTGACAAAACTGCACATTCTAGTGTGGCTTTTTATTGTCCCCAACACAAGGTGCACCTGTGTAATGATCATGCTGTTAAATCAGCTTCTTGATATGCCACACCTGTCAGGTGGATGGATTATCTTGACAAATGCTCACTAACATGGATGTAAACAAAAATTGGAGAAAAATAAGCTTTTTGTGCATATAGAACATTTCAAGGATCTTTGATTTCAGCTCATGAAACATGGGACCAAGACATTACATGTTGTGTTTATATTTCCTCAGTACAAATCCATACCTCTTTGTTTTACTTGAGTATCACGTGGCTGTAATCAGCCTCTTCAAAACTCTCCTGATGCCCTTGCCTTTCCTATGACTAAAACATGTTAGAATCAATGTCAATTGAAGCCACAACAAAAGTTGTATTCAACATACAGTACCAGTCCAAAGTTTGGACACACCTACTCATTTAAGGGTTTTTCTTTATTTTTACTATTTTCTACATTGTTGAATAATAGTGAAGACATCAAAACTATGAAATAACACATATGGAATCATGTAGTAACCAAAAAAGTGTTAAACAAATAAAAAGATATACCTCTTCAAAGTCGCCACTTTTCGATGTAGCCACCCCTGATGACAGCACACTCTTGGCATTCTCTCAACCAGCTTCATGAGGAATGCGTTCCCAAAAGTCTTGAAGGAGTTCCCACACATGCTTAGCACTTGTTGGCAGCTTTTCCTTTACTCTGCGGTCCAACTCATCCCAAACCATCTCAATTGGATTGAGGTCAGGTGATTGTGGAGGCCAGGTCATCTGACGCAGCACTACATCACTCTCCTTGGTCAAATAGCCCTTACACAGCCTGGAGGTGTGTTTTGGGTCATTGTCCTGTTGAAAAAAAAAGCACAACATTTGATTGTTTGAGGAGAGCACCTACAATATTTATCCATTAGCATAAATTCATAACCCAAAGCGGGTCTCAAAAAACGCATAGAATTGCTAATATAAAATCCCTTACCTTTCGAAGAACTTCTGCTGAGGGCTTCCCAAGTGTCCAACGAAGACAATCCATGCTTCTTTTGTTAGAAAAAGTCATTTATTATATCCATAAATCTCAGTTTATGATCATAAAATCCACTGTTGAGTCTCCCATTGAACCGTGAAGAGAACGCTGCGTTCACATTATACCTATACACTTGTCCAAGAACAATCAAAAATCATTGATAATGTATCCTTAGGAACACTTTTATGTATATTTACTATAATATTTCAACCGGATTATAAACTGGGCGATAGGAAAGGAAAAAACCACAGCCTTGAGCCCGTGAACGCGCTTCCTCTTCTGTTTACATCCGATGACTAGTTCGAAATTCTTCTTTTATTACCATCCAGAGCAACCTAACATCACCAAACACTGTCTAGAGACTGTTGACATCCAGTGGAAGTAATAGGTACTGCAATCTCACTCCCATATATGTCTGTTTTCAATAGGGAGGGGTTCAAAATGAGGCAATGTGTCAATCCTATCCAATAGTACTAATTATGTGCATATCCTAGTTTCTGGGCCTGACTGGCAGGCCTTTTACTTTGGGCACACCAGACTCTCCAAAACCGACACCTCAGCTGCCGCTCCCTAAGAAGTTAAGTTTGCCTTGAATTCAAAATAAATCACAGACAGTGTTACCAGCAAAGCAACCCCACACCATCACACCTCCTCACGGTAGGAACCACACATGCAGATATCATCCTTTCACCTACTCTGCGTCTCACAATGACACGGCGGTTGGAACCAAAGATAGAACATTTTGACTCATAAGACCAAAGCACAGATTTCCACCGGTCTAATGTCCATTGCTCGTGTTTCTTGGCCCAAGCGAGTCTCTTATTATTATTGGTGTCCTTTAGTAGTGGTTTCTTTGCAGCAATTCAACTGATTCACGCAGTCTCCTCTGAACAGTTGATGTTGAGATATGTCTGTTACTTGAACTCTCTGAAGCATTTATTTGGGCTGCAATTTCTGAGGTTGGTAACTCTATTGAAGTTATCCTCTGAAGCAGAGCTCACTCTGGGTCTTCCTTGCCTGTGGCGGTCCTCATGAGAGCCAGTTTCATCATAGTGCTTGATGGTTTTTGCGACTGCACTTGAAGAAACTTCTTCAACAAAGTCAGTCCTCAAAGTTCTTCATGTCTTAAAGTAACGATGGACTGTCATTTCTCTTTGTTTATTTGAGCTGTTCTTGCCAAATTGCCATTGACATATCTGATATTGGCAGAAAGCTTAAATTCTTGTTAATCTAACCGCACTATCCAATTTACAGTAGCTATTACAGTGAAATAATACCATGCTATTGTTTGAGGAGTGCACAGTTTTGAACATGAAAAGTTATTAATAAACAAATTAGGCACATTTGGGCAGTCTTGATACAACATTTTGAACAGAAATGCAATGGTTCATTGGATCAGTCTAAAACTTTGCACATACAGTTGAAGTCGGAGGTTTACATACACCTTAGCCAAAGACATTTCAACTCAGGTTTTCCCAATTCCTGACATTTAATCCTAGTAAAAATTCCCTGTCTTAGGTCAGTTAGGATCACCACTTTATTTTGAGAATGTGAAATAAAGTAGAGAGAATGATTTATTTCAGCTTTTATTTCTTTCATCACATTCCCAGTGGGTCAGAAGTTTACATACACTCAATTAGTATTTGGTAGCATTGCCTTTAAATTGTTTAACGTGGGTCAAACGTTTTGGGTAGCCTTCCACAAGCTTCCCACAATAGGTTTGGTGAATTTTGGCCCATTCCTCATGACAGAGCTGGTGTAAATGAGTCAGGTTTGTATCCTCCTTGCTTGCACAGTTCTGTCCACAAATTGTCTATAGGATTGAGGTCAAGGCTTTGTGATGGCCACTCCAATTCCTTGACTTTGTTGTCCTTAAGCCGTTTTGCCACAACTTTGGAAGTATGCTTGGGGTCATTGTCCATTTGGAAGACCCATTTGCGACCAAGCTTTAACTTCCTGACTGTTATCTTGAGATGTTGCTTCAATATATCCACATAATTTCCGAGCCACATGATGCCATCCATTTTGTGAAGTTCATCAGTCCCTCCTGCAGCAAAGCACCCCCACAACATGATGCTGCCACCCCCGTGCTTCACGGTTGGGATGGTGTTCTTCGGCTTGCAAGCCTCCCCCTTTTTCCTCCAAACATAACAATGGTCATTATGGCCAAACAGTTCTATTTTTTATTCACCAGACCAGAGGACATTTCTCCAAAAAGTACAATCTTTGTCCCCATGTGCAATTGCAAACCCGTAGTCTGTCTTTTTTTGGCGGTTTTGGAGCAGTGGCTTCTTCCTTGCTGAGCGGCCTTTCAGGTTATGTCAATATAGGATTTGTTTTAAAGTGGATATAGATACTTCTGTACCTGTTTCCTCCAGCATCTTCACCATCCTTTGCTGTTCTGGGATTGATTTGCACTTTTTGCACTAAAGTATGTTCATCTCTAGGAGACAGAACACGTCTCCTTCCAGAGCGGTATGACGGCTGCGTGGTCCTATGGTGTTTATACTTGCATACTATTGTTTGTACAGATAAACATGGTACCTTCAGGTGTTTGGAAATTGCTCCCAAGGATGAACCAGACTTAGGTATTGGCTGATTTCTTTTGATTTTCCCATGATGTCAAGCAAAGAGGCACTGAGTTTGAAGGTAGGCCTTGAAATACATCCACAGGTACACCTCCAATTGACTCAAATTATGTAAATTAGAAGCTTCTAGATCCATGATATAATTTTCTGGAATTTTCCAAGTTGTTTAAAGGCACAGTCAACTTGTGTATGTATGTATGTAAACTTCTGACCCACTGGAATTGTGATACTGTCACGTCCAGGCCTGAGAAGACAGGCTGGTGTGTTTAGTTTTGTTTTTGGTGTAGGGTTTTTTATGTTCTAGGTGATATATTTCTATGTTGGGGTAATGGTTCCCAATTAGAGGCAGCTGTGTGTCGTTGTCTCTAATTGGGAACCACATATATGTTGGGGGTTTTCTATTAGGTTTTGTGGGTTATTGTTTGAGCATAG
>CM059798.1:19327500-19360000 GCA_030435695.1 Brachymystax lenok tsinlingensis
ACAGCGATTGCATGACATTGTATGCTGAAGGAGGGCATGACATGGTCGATTGGCTGTGGATTGGGTCCTGGTGTCTAGGATGACTGTATATAAGGCCTGGGTTCTCCTACTCTAACTTCACTCACTGTGTCCAAGAAGAACCAGAAGCAACCATGATGAAGTGGGCTGTCGTCCTGTGTGCCCTAGTGGCCCTCTCCGAGTGTAATACCAAGTCAGTCCTGTTCTTTTCTTCATTTTTTTATTTTATTTGACATTTTTCTTCATATTCTGTTTATTGTTGTTAGCACCATTTCACCAGGTCAAATTCCTGGTACATGTAATTGGCGAATAAAGGTGATTGCGATTGTGTGTTTTCAGGATCTCTCTGATCAAGGGGAAGACTGCCAGAGAGACCCTGATGGAGAAGGGTATATGGGAGGAGACCCGGCTGAAGTTCCCCTACAACCCTATGGCCAAGTTCTACCAGACCGGTGATGAGGCTATGACCAACGATGCTGATGTAAGGCACAGACAGAAGCAGCATGGTGATATACTGCATTAGCCTGGTGACTGGTCCCAGATCTGTTTTTGCTATATTGCCAATGAACATGGGAGTTGTCTACAGTGCATTCGGAAGGTATTCAGACCCCTTGAGTGTAGATTGATGAGGGAAAAAAACCTATTTAATCCATTTTAGAATAAGACTAAAGTAACAAAACGTGGAAAAAGTCAAGGGGTCTGAATACTTTCCTAATGCACTGTAGACAGGGCAAACAGACCTGGGACCAGGCTAGTCTATTGGCTATATGATTATTGTTTCAGAAATGTCATTACATGTTGGATATTGTGACTGCATAGTTTGAACCCATTGGCTCTACAGTTTGTTTTCATGTCTTGCTTAAATTAAATGCACACTGGCATGATCAAATGAATTATGAGCTTAGAGTTGAGCATATAGCCATGCTTCTTGACATGCAACTAGCTACATAGTTTCTTCATAGCACTCTGAAATGTTCACTTGTGTGACCCTGACTTCCAGTACATCTCTGTTTCACCGTCTCCTTGCAGTTGTCCTACTACGGAGTGATTTCCATTGGAACCCCTCCCCAGTCCTTCAACGTCATCTTTGACACTGGCTCCTCCAACCTGTGGGTTCCCTCTGTCTACTGCTCCAGCCAGGCCTGCCGTGAGTATACTGTAGGGGTATGAAGAACACTGTTGGAATTGGAGAATAGCTATATAGTCTCTTGTGACAGAGTTGCAAAAAAAACGCTTCATATTGACTACCTAGCCAGAGAATGGGAGACTTGGTTGTGGGTTGAGGTTAGGGGCTGAGGTGAGCGCCTTAAGGTTTACAACATAACGGGATTCGCTCAACACAATAAAACAATAGAATAGGATGAATGTATTTTTATATTGTCCCATTTAGAGCGTGGATTGTAGAGAGTAGCTCAATACCAATGAATAAATGAATGTTACATTTTGCAATGGCATGGTATGTACTTAATGAACACGTTCATGTTTTGAATAGAGAACCATGCCGAATTCAACCCTGCACAGTCCAGCACCTTCTCGTGGGCCAACCAGCCTGTTTCCATTCAGTACGGAACTGGCAGCATGACTGGACAGCTGGCATACGACACTGTTTCGGTATGTAAATGTAGCTAGCTACAAATTATTGTAATACATACAATTACATACTGTACATTACACATACAATACAACCCCCAGAAAATCTTCCACTCAGCACCCGCCATCCCCTAGCAGTCCCATTTTATAACATCACATGCTAAGAAAATACACAAGTATTTTAGTAACTGACTCCAGTATAGTCAGCAAAGAATTATAATTACTATTTTGGGTACACTCAATATGGCCGCCGGTCCACACGTCACCAATCAATTGAATGGAAAACCAGTTCAAGTAATTATATTTCTGTGGTGCCCAGTGACTGATGCCTGCTGTTCTGTGTTTCCAGGTGGGAGGTATCTCTGTGACCCAGCAGATCTTTGGTGCCAGTCAGACCGAGGCGCCCTTCATGGCCAACATGGTTGCCGACGGTATCCTGGGCCTGGCTTTCCCCAACCTGGCGGCCTCTGGGGCCACACCCGTCTTTGACAACATGATGACCCAGGGCCTCGTGTCCCAGAACCTCTTCTCTGTCTACCTGAGCGGGTAACATAGTAACTAGTACAAATATACCTGGATGGGAGGTGGCCTTTTCTCTTAGTTGTGATATTAATAAATAAGAATGTAAGAACAACCTTGTTGACCTTTCTCCTCCTCCAATAGAAACTCAGCAGAGGGTAGTGTGGTGTCCTTCGGAAACATTGAGTCTAACTACTACACCGGACAGATCACCTGGATCCCCCTGTCCTCTGAGACCTACTGGCAGATCAACATGGACAGGTAGGTACACTTGTCCACACAGAGCCTATATCCTGGTCCATATCCATACCAATATTATGTATCATCCCTTCATGCAATCACCCAGAATTCATTGGAGCAGTACATCAAATCAAAATACCTACTTCCAGTCTGGAGCCTATGACTAAATTTTGCTGTGTACTTAGCAAGTTGAAATGTATTTGCTCACAACAAAAACCCAACAGCAAGAAACATACATACAACCAAATAGAGGAAGAACAGGTAAACTCAACTAGTATTTGTCCTTCCAGCGTTACCATCAACGGCAACACAGTGGCTTGCAATGGTGGGTGTCAGGCTATCATAGATACTGGCACCTCCCTGATCGTTGGGCCAACCACTGACATCAGCAACATGAACAGCTGGGTCGGAGCCACCACTGACCAGTATGGAGACGTGAGTCACACACACACACACACACACACACACACACCACAGAATAAACTATAACATGATGTTATTATTCCTCTCCTAGGCCACCACAGAATAAACTATAACATGATGTTATTATTCCACTCCTAGGCCACCACAGAATAAACTATAACATGTTATTATTCCTCTCCTAGGCCACCACAGAATAAACTATAACATGATGGTATAGTTCCTCTCCTAGGCCACCACAGAATAAACTATAACATGATGTTATTATTCCTCTCCTAGGCCACCACAGAATAAACTATAACATGATGTTATTATTCCTCTCCTAGGCCACCACAGAATAAACTATAACATGATGTTATTATTCCTCTCCTAGGTCACCACAGAATAAACTATAACATGATGTTATTATTCCTCTCCTAGGCCACCACAGAATAAACTATAACATGATGGTATAGTTCCTCTCCTAGGCCACCACAGAATAAACTATAACATGATGTTATTATTCCTCTCCTAGGCCACCACAGAATAAACTATAACCTGATGTTATTAATCCTCTCCTAGGCCACCACAGAATAAACTATAACCTGATGTTGTTATTCCTCTCCTAGGCCACCACAGAATAAACTATAACCTGATGTTATTATTCCTCTCCTAGGCCACCACAGAATAAACTATAACCTGATGTTATTATTCCTCTCCTAGGCCACCACAGAATAAACTATAACATGATGTTATTATTCCTCTCCTAGGCCACCACAGAATAAACTATAACATGATGTTATTATTCCTCTCCTAGGCACCACAGAATAAACTATAACATGATGTTATTATTCCTCTCCTAGGTCACCACAGAATAAACTATAACATGATGTTATTATTCCTCTCCTAGGCCACCACAGAATAAACTATAACATGATGTTATTATTCCTCTCCTAGGTCACCACAGAATAAACTATAACCTGATGTTATAGTTCCTCTCCTAGGCCACCACAGAATAAACTATAACCTGATGTTGTTATTCCTCTCCTAGGCCACCACAGAATAAACTATAACCTGATGTTATTATTCCTCTCCTAGGCCACCACAGAATAAAATATAACCTGATGTTATTTTTCCTCTCCTAGGCCACCACAGAATAAACTATAACCTGATGTTATTATTCCTCTCCTAGGCCACCACAGAATAAACTATAACATGATGTTATTATTCCTCTCCTAGGCCACCACAGAATAAACTATAACATGATGTTATTATTCCTCTCATAGGCCACCACAGAATAAACTATAACATGATGTTATTATTCCTCTCCTAGGCCTCCGTGAACTGCAACAACATCCCCAACATGCCCGATGTGACCTTCACCCTCAACGGAAACGCCTTCACCATCTCTGCCTCCGCCTACACCTCCCAGGTAGTCTACTGAAAGACATGTTACATACAACCTATCACCTCCCAGGTAGTCTACTGAAAGACATGTTGTTACATACAACCTATCACCTCCCAGGTAGTCTACTGAAAGACATGTTGTTACATACAACCTATCCCCTCCCAGGTAGTCTACTGAAAGACATGTTGTTACATACAACCTATCACCTCCCAGGTAGTCTACTGAAAGACATGTTGTTACATACAATCTATCACCTCCCAGGTAGTCTACTGAAAGACATGTTGTTACATACAACTTATCTGATCTGCTAATGTGTTTGGGAGCAAGCTCCTTCATCAGAGCACCTGTTCATCTGAGACTTTCTTTTAGATCCTAGGAGCAAAGGGCCACACATGCCTGATTTTCTTCCTCTCTCTCGTCTCTCGATCTCTGTCTTTCTCTCCCTCTCTGTCTCTCTCTCTCTTTCTGTAGAACTCCAACGGCTGCATGACTGGTTTTGGTAACGGTGGAACTCAGCAGCTCTGGATCCTTGGAGATGTCTTCATCAGGCAGTACTATGCCATCTTTGACAGGCAGAACAACAATGTCGGTCTGGCCCAGGCCGCGTAAGATATCCACTGAGAGATCCACTAGCTCTACAGAGATCCCAAAAGATTCTTACAGATTCCATCTGTATTGTGAAGGTACCGCATTACAGTGGGATTGAAATGTTAAAGTAATTTATGATTGAGCCAACATATGCAGCATTTACAGTGAATGCAGTCTCTGCTAACAGCGGGAACATTGCCTTTAAATTTAAATCATGCTATCGCGCAGATCTTCCAATGTCTGGATTGAATCTAGGTCTAAATCTTCCAGTTATGTTATATAGGTGATTATATCACTAAAATTGACTTGGTTGGGGAAATTTTGTCAACGTACACAGCTGCCAATGAATAAAACACAATTTTATCCATGCAAATAAAGTGTGTGTTTGATTGTCAATAGCTCTTTCTCCCTGAAGTGAAACTATCCTCTTGTGGAACCTCTTAATGTAAGAAAAATGATAGGAACAGAATATAATAGTATAGAATATTGACCTGAACATGGTGGAGGCAGGTAGGCCCAGAGTCATAGACCTGAACATGGTGGAGGCAGGTACGCCCAGAGTCACAGACCTGATCATGGTGGAGGCAGGTACGCCCAGAGTCATAGACCTGAACATGGTGGAGGCAGGTAGGCCCAGAGTCATAGTCCTGATAATGGTGGAAGCAGGTACGCCCCGAGTCACAGACCTGCACATGGTGGAGGCAGGTAGGCCCAGAGTCATAGACCTGAACATGGTGGAGGCAGGTAGGCCCAGAGTCATAGACCTGAACATGCTGGAGGAAGGTAGGCCCAGAGTCATAGACCTGAACATGGTGGAGGCAGGTAGGCCCAGAGTCATAGACCTGATCATGGTGGAAGCAGGTACGCCAGGAGTCACAGACCTGAACATGCTGGAGGAAGGTAGGCCCAGAGTCATAGACCTGTACATGGTGGAGGCAGGTAGGCCCAGAGTCATAGACCTGATCATGGTGGAAGCAGGTACGCCAGGAGTCACAGACCTGAACATGGTGGGAGGCAGTTAGACCCAGAGTCATAGACCTGATAATGATGGAAGCAGGTACGCCCAGAGTCATAGATCTAATCATGGTGGAGGCAGGTAGGCCCAGAGTCATAGACCTGATCATGGTGGAGGCAGGTAGGCCCAGAGTCATAGACCTGATCATGGTGGAAACAGGTACGCCTGAGTCACAGACCTGAACATGGTGGAGGCAGGTAGGCCCAGAGTCATAGCCCTGAACATGGTGGAGGCAGGTAGGCCCAGAGTCATAGACCTGTACATGGTGGAGGAAGGTAGGCCCAGAGTCATAGACCTGAACATGGTGGAGGCAGGTAGGCCCAGAGTCATAGACCTGATAATGGTGGAAGCAGGTAGGCCCAGAGTCATAGCCCTGAACATGCTGGAGGAAGGTAGGCCCAGAGTCATAGACCTGAACATGGTGGAGGCAGGTAGGCCCAGAGTCATAGACCTGATAATGGTGGAAGCAGGTAGGCCCAGAGTCACAGACCTGAACATGCTGGAGGCAGTAAAGTCATAGACCTGTACATGGTGGAGGCAGGTAGGCCCAGAGTCATAGACCTGAACATGGTGGAGGCAGGTAGGCCCAGAGTCATAGACCTGATCATGGTGGAAGCAGGTACGCAAGGAGTCACAGACCTGAACATGGTGGAGGCAGGTAGCCCCAGAGTCATAGACCTGATAATGGTGGAAGCAGGTACGCCCAGAGTCATAGACCTAATCATGGTGGAGGCAGGTAGGCCCAGAGTCATAGACCTGAACATGGTGGAGGCAGGTAGGCCCAGAGTCATAGACTTGAACATGGTGGAGGCAGGTAGGCCCAGATTCATAGATAGTCATCTCTTTTAGGATCCTGACTAGTTTCCCTGTCCCTGCCACTGAAAAACATCCCCACAGCATGATGCTGCCACCACCATGCTTCCCCGTGTGGACGGTGCCAGGTTTCCTCCAGATGTGATGATTGGCATTCAGGCCAAAGAGTTCATTCTTGGTTTCATCAAACCAGAGAATCTTGTTTCTCATGGTCTGAGAGTCCTTTAGGTGCCTTTTTGCAAACTCCAAGCGGGCTGTCATGTGCCTTTTACTGAGGAGTGTCTTCCGTCTGGCCACTCTACCATAAAGGCCTGATTGGTGGAGTGCTGCACTGTTGTTGATCCATCCTCAGTTTTCTCCTACCACAGCCATTAAACTTTGTAACCATTTTAAAGTCACTCATGGTGAAATTCCTGAGTGGTTTCCTTTCTCTCCGACAACTGAGTTAGGAAGAACGCCTGTATCTTTGTAGTGACTGGGTGTATTGATACACCATCCAAAGTGTAACTAATAACTTCACCATGCTCAAAGGGATATTCAATGTCTACCATTTTACCAATAGGTGACCTTTTTAGCGAGGCACTGGAAAACCTCCCTGGTCTTTTTGGTTGAATCTGTGTTTGAAATTAACTGCTCGATTGAGGGACCTTAGAGCTAATTGTATGTGTGGTGTACAGAGATGAGGCAGTCATTCATTCATCACCTTAAACACTATTATTACACACAGAGTGAGTTCATGCAACTTATTATGTGACTTAAGCACAGTTTTAGTCTTGAAATTGTTTCGGCTTGCCATTACAAAAGGGGTTGGATACTTATCGACTCAATACATTTCAGCTTTTCAATTTAAATTAATCTGTAAACATTTCTAAACACATAATTCCACTGATATTATGGGGTATTGGGTGTAGGCCAGTGACACAAAATCTCAATTGAATCCATTTTAAATTCAGGCTGTAACCAAACAAAATGTGTAAAAAGTCAGGGCGTGTGAATACTTTACCACTGTACCTAGCTAGCTAGTTGACTGCCTTGGCTAGCCAAACATTTCTAGTTTTGAAAGTTGTCCTTTGAGGCTTTAAACGTGTTCTTACCGTATGATTTTGAACATTCAAAGCAACTGGGAAACGTCCATTGCAGGCATTGTTGTCACCTTAGCTTGCTACATCTGAGTGATAGGAAGCAAGAGCGCCACCACCAATCAGCCTACACCAAAGACCCCTGCGCACACACACCCGTCGTTACTATGACAAATTGCATAGCCATGTCAGCAAATGACTGCTGTCTGAAGACACACACATCTGATTTGGTCACTTGTAACTTGCTGTTTGGACAGTAAGTGTTCCTAAACTGATATTAAAAACAAAACTGATTTGAGCATTAAGGCCGGAAGTGTAAACAAGGCTTTAGTATTTCTCCAGTAGGTTTTCTCAAGGAGAAAGCCTCCACTTCTACATCAAGGATAATTGTTTTGTATGGTGTTCATTCTGTACACGAGCAAGGAAATGTTGATTATAAAGTCTCTACTTCAGCATCACTGTATAGCATGCATACAACTCCATTCAGTGCATAGTAAGTAGTAAGTAATGCCTAACTTGGCTCACTAGTACTATAAAGTATCATACATCTTCCTTCACCCAACAAATGCTGATAACTCCTCCTCGACTCAAACAGGAGAACTGGGGTTGGACCCTTGTGCGTACAGATCCTGAAACAGTGGGTCCTGTGAACAGTGTGCTTTGATTGACTCCATTGTCTTAGTTGAGATGTTGACATCACTGGTGTGATCCACCTGTTCCAGGGTCAGTTGTGGCCTGGCCCATAGAGTAGACCGTGGCTGGTGTTTGCATTTGTCTGTGCTCTGTGGTTGATTGTGCTGTTCTGGACAGGAAGTCAGCTACATGTAGTTCTTTGCCTTGGTTGTACTGCACATGGAGTTGGTATCTTTGTAGCCTTAGCATCATTCTCTGTAGTCGCTTGGGTGCTGTGAGTAGGGATTTCTTGAAGATCGTCTCAAGAGGTTTGTGGTCGCTGGGTATTGTGATGAACTCTCTGCCATGCAGATACTGGTCAAAATTGTCAGATGCAAAAACAATCGAGAGTCATTCTTTCTCAATCTGTGCATGTCTTTGTTCTGTCTGAGTCAATGTTCTGGAGGCAAATGCAACAAGTTGTCCTTTCTGTTGAAGGGCTGTACCCAAACCTGTCTCACTGGCATCATACCGCAGTGTGATGCCACCGCTATAGCTCTATCTACACCAGGGGTGTCAAACATCCAGCCCAGGGGTGTCAAACATCCAGTCAAACATCCAGGGTCCAATCCGGCCCGCCAGGGGGTCCAAACCCGCCAGGGGGTCTAATCCTGCCCGCCAGGGGGTCCAATCTTGCCCGCCAGGGGGTCCAATCCTGCCCGCCAGGGGGTCCAATCTTGCCCGCCAGGGGGTCCAATCCTGCCCGCCAGGGGGTCCAATCCTGCCCGCCAGGGGGTCCAATCTTGCCCGCCAGGGGGTCCAATCCTGCCCGCCAGGGGGTCCAATCCTGCCCGCCAGGGGGTCCAATCCGGCCTGCGGTTGCTTTGAGTAAAAAAAGTAATAAATAAAAACGTTTGGGGTGGGAGGGGACAAACTCAATATACTTTAAAATGACTAAAACCAAATCTAAACTGTATATAAATGACGATGGATCTACACATTCATACAGTTAATTGACTGTGTCCAGCTCACTAATAATCACAGAAATGAAAGCTAGACTGTCAGGGAACACTGAAAATTCCAAAGGACTAGATAGAATACTTTTTGCACATTTTGGCAGCGAGGAAATATAACCAATTTTCAGTGCACCCCCTGGACCTCATTGAAGACTCCCCAGTTTGACACACAGTGTATATCAAGGAACAGGCTGTCTTTTTTACCTTACTAGGCAAGTCAGTTAAGAACAAATTCTTATTTTCAATGACAGCCTAGGAACAGTGGGTTAACTGCCTGTTCAGGGACAGAACAACAGATTTGTATCTTGTCAGCTCAGGGAATTGAACTTGCACTACTTATCGTGAGTGAACTAGGTTATAGGACTGCATCATGATGGAACAGTGACTTTCTGGTGAGGAACAGTCTGTCTTATCGTAGTGAACTAGGTTATAGGACTGCATCATGATGGAACAGTGACATTCTGGTGAGGAACAGTCTGTCTTATCGTAGTGAACTAGGTTATAGGACTGCATCATGATGGAACAGTGACTTTCTGGGGAGGAACAGTCTGTCTTATCGTAGTGAACTAGGTTATAGGACTGCCTCATGGGCTGGATAGAAGCAGCCCACCGTCTTCACAACTAGTTTCTACTTGCTTTATTTGCATCATAAAATAATAGAAGAATAAACCATCTTGTTTGTTCTATCTGTCATTAAGCTGTGATTGAGAATATCTTACGCCCTTGTTCTTGTTATATTTGAACGCCACAACTTTAGGACAACACCTTCATAGGCTAGAATATTTGGGAAATAAGCTCTTGTTGATAACTTTAGCTTGTATTAAAAATGTTTATGATAGGCCAGTAGGAGGAATGAGGATAGGTTATGGGCCATTTGGTTTTCAACCTCGCATGCGAGGACCCATCCGGCCGCATGGATCATTTCTTTATTTATTTTATGTGTATATATTTTATTTAACAAGGCAAGTCAGTTTAGAATAAATTATTATTTACAATGACGGCCTACCAAAAGGCCTCCTGCGGGGACGGGGGCTGGGATAAAAAAAAATATATATATAGGACAAAACACACATCACGACAAGCGAGACACCGCAACACTACATAAAGAGAGACCACAGACAACAACATAGCAAGGCAGCAACACATGACAACACAGCATGGTAGCAACATAACATGACAACAACATGGTAGCAGCACAAAACATGTTAGCAGCACAACATGGTAGCGGCACAACATGGTAGCGGCACAACATGGTAGCGGCACAACATGGTAGCAGCACAACATGGTAGCAGAACAACATGTTAGCAGCACAAAACGTGGTACAAACATTACTGGGCACAAACAACAGCACAAAGGCTAGAAGATAGAGACAACAATACGTCACACGAAGCAACCACTCCTTAAAAGGCCAACATTTAAACTTCCTATAGGCTATTGACATAGTTATAAGGAATGAACTGGATAGAAAAACCAAACTGTGGTAACTATGGTAACTAAAATAAATTAGAAAAAATGGGAAAATACTGACTCAGACTTTGTTTTCCTGTGAAAGGAAGAAAAATAAGTTATGAGATCTAATGATTGATTCGATTTGTTTTTCGATCGAGTAGTGTCACGCCCTGGCCATAGAGAGCCCTCTGGGTTTCTCTATGGTGTGTTAGGTCAGGGCATGACTAGGGGTTTCTAGTGTTCTTTATGTTGGGTTTCTTTCCCCACTTGTGTTTGTGGGTTATTGTTTTGAGTTAGTGCATGTGTTGCACTAAGGTAAAGTTAAGGTCTGTCTACTTTATTGTTTTGTCGTTTCACAATTAAAAGATGTGGAACCCCATGCTCGTTGCGCCTTGGTCCTCTCCTTTAGAAAATCGTGACAAGTAGATCAATCTCAAATCTTAAAACCAATAAAGCTCAATGTGCCATGTACTGTAGGTCTGCAGTGGTTGGAAAAGTACCCAATTGTCAAATTTGAGTAAAAGTAAATATACCTTAATAGAAAATGACTCAAGTAAAAGTGAAAGTCACCCAGTAAAATACTACTTGAGTAAAAGTCTAAAGGTATTTGGTTTTAAGTATATTTAAGTATCAAAAGTAAATGTAATTGCTAAAATATACTTCAGTATCAAAAGTTAAATTAAAAGTATAAATCATTTTCTTGTTGTTGTTTATTTACGGATTCCTAGGGGCACACTCCAACACATAGACATCATTTAATTTACAAACAAAGCATGTGTGTTTACTGAGTCCACCAGATCAGAGGCAGTAGGGATGACCAGGTATGTTCTCTTGATAAGCGCGTGACTGGACCATTTTCCTGTCCTGCTAAGAATTCAAAATGTAACAAGTATTTTTGGGTATCAGGGAAAAAAGTAAATAATTTTCTTTAGGACTGTAGTGAAGTAAAAGTAAAAGTTGTCAAAAATATAAATAGTAAAGTAAAATACACATACTTCGAAAAATGGCTGTAGGTCTGGTACAGTGCTTTATATAGAGCTCACAGGGGAATGACCCACATGGTGGAAGGAGAGAACATATGGGTCCTGGTTGTGCACTGCAGAGTATCAGTTCACATTCTCTGTTTGTGTGTACATACTTATCATTGGTGTGTATTGCAGTGTCTGATGTTGTCCTTCTTATACACACTGCTGTAGTCACGCTGCTGTAGTCACGCTGCTGTAGTCACGCTGCTGTAGTCACGCTGCTGTAGTCACACTGCTGTAGTCACACTCCTCACACTTAAAGGGCTTGTTCCCCTGGTGGTTGAACATCAAATCAAATCACATTTTATTGGTCACATACACATATTTAGCGGATGTTATTGCAGGTGTAGAGAAATGCTTGAGTTCCTAGCTCCAACAGTGCAGTAGTATCAAACAATTCACAACAATACACAAATCTAAAAGGTAAAGAATGGAATAAATAAATATATAAATAATAGGACGAGCAATGTCAGAGTGGCATTGACTAAAATACAGGAGAATAAAATACAGTATATAAATAGCTCCTTCTTTTTGTTGACATTGAGGGAGAGGTTATTTTCCTGGTACCACTCTGCCAGGGCCCTCACCTTTTCCCTGTAGGCTGTCTCGTTATTGTTGGTAATCAGGACTACTACTGTTGCGTCATCTGCAAACTTGATGATTGAGTTGGAGGCGTGCGTGGGCACGCAGTCATGGGGGAACAGGGAGTACAGGAGGGGGCTGAGCACGCACCCTTGTGGGGCCCCTGTGTTGAGGATCAGTGGAGGTGTTGTTTTCTACATTCACCACCTGGGGGTGGCCCATCAGGAAGTCCAGGACCCAGTTGCACAGGGCAGGGTTCAGACCCAGGGTGCTGTGTTCCTGATAACACAGCAGAGACAACAGGCTCTCACCACTGTGGTTATTACAGACAGTAGCGTAAACAGACCAGGCCTGAGAAACAAGAGAACAACTGAAGACTGATTCAATGATTGATTGAAGAAACATTGTAATTATTTTGCAATAAAGACTAATGACCTGCTGCTGTAATGAGGGCTATGTACAGTGAGTCAGCCAGTCAGTGAGACAGTTGTACAGAGCCTAGTGAAAGTCTACAGGTCCCTTGCAGTTGTCACATTTTTCTGCCTTAAATAAAAATCTAAGGAATTACATTAGATTGTTTTCCTACAGATCTGCACATCCTGCTCCATATTTTCAAAGTGAAAGAAAAAGTATCCAACATTTTTCTAAATATTTTTTTTTAAATGAAGATGTCTTTATTGTGTATTTCAGTGTTTCCCAACAGGAGGCCCAGGTGGTTTTATTTGGCCCCCCAAGCAATTTTGGAAATATCGATACAACTTACAGAATAGATCAGGTAGACTTAGTCTGAGCTGTTGCAGGCTGAGGGCCCCTGTTACCAGTAAATACAGCTTCATCTTTTAATCTCACTGATTGACTTTTAAGATAAAATGAAACAAATGATCGAAGGTCTTTTTGAGTTCAAGAGAATTGTGGGTTTATTTTCTTTGTATGTGTGGTATGACCTAACTAAACACGGCAGGATTTCATAGATACTTCAGATGACATACTACGGTGGATATAAACAAGAAAAAGAGAACTAATATAACTGTGTCAGTCATAATGAACATAGCATACTGTATAAAAAACGAGCCTGTAAAAGTGGTAGGATTTATTGTTCCAAAAAAAAGACAGCCAGTACATGCAGTATTGTTCAGACATGATACATGTTTGTGAGAGAAGAAAATGACAGCTTCTAAAATAGGGAGGAAGTACAGATAAGAGATCAGGAAGGCGTCCGCGCTACAGCAAACACATAAAGTAGAACAGAAGTTTGACAATTACAAAATTACAACAAAATGGCTTACAAGGAAAATCTTCCAAAAGGACTAATTACCAGGAACATCTTCCAAAAGGACTAATTACCAGGAAAGTCTTCCAAAAGGACTAATTACCAGGAAAATCTTCCAAAAGGACTAATTTGAGGCAGAAAACATTTGGAGAAATCAACTAAAAAGGCAGAGATTCATGTATTATTTGCTGACTTCAATCCGTTGTTCAGGATGAGTACAGGTGACTGACGTTTCCACGTCAAGCTGACGTCCTCCTCAGAGTGACCTGACAATTGCACTTAACTCCTATTTATAGCCTAGTCGCCTACTGAGACACAACAATGTAAAAATAACATGATTCAAGGTTAGGGTTAGGGTTTTTCTAATGTAGTTGCCTAGATCTTTGGGGTCTCTGTGCCACCCTTTTCACAGACACTCAAATACCCCCAAGGTAGATAATAGATGTTTATATGACCTATTGGTCAACAACAAGACACCAGATTTGTATTATTATTATTATTATTTCCTATTTGCCATTTACCTTGATTTTGACCTTATTTTTACATTGATGTGTCTCACTAGGCTATAAATAGGAGTTAAGTGAAATTGTCAGGTCACTCTGAGGAAGACGTCAGCTTGACGCCAAAACGCCAGTCACCTGTGCTCATCCAAATAAGAAATTCCTCTCTGCCTTTATGCGGAGAGCTCCAACTCCTTTCTGACTCAAATGAGTCCTTTTGGAAGTTTCCTTGGTAGACCCTTTTGTTGAGTGATAAAATGCATCTCGTGTTCATAACATGATCATTACATCTGATACACGTGTTACACATATACTAAATGATCATGATTGCTAGCTAATCAATTGACACTTTGTCACTACATGTAAAACAGTTATTTTACGCAGAGCTGAAAAGGAAGTAGGAGCAGGAGATGACATGTTTAGACTGTAACCTTCTTCCTGGGAAGTGGTTACTAGAATTTACTCTCATCGACGAACTTCATGATATTTTCAATCGAAGGGTCATCTGGATCGGCACAGAAGCGGTACCTCTTCTTTGTGACCAAGCTGGAAGAGACAATATCAGAGTAAACGTCCCAGTGTGTAGTGTGTGTGTGTGTGTGTGTGTGTGTGTGTGTGTGTGTGTGTGTGTGTGTGTGTGTGTGTGTGTGTGTGTGTGTGTGTGTGTGTGTGTGTGTGTGTGTGTGTGTGTATGTGTGTGTGTGTGTGTGTGTGTGTGTGTGTGTGTGTGTGTGTGTGTGTGTGTGTGTGTGTGTGTGATGTGTGTGTGTGTGTGTGTGTGTGGTGTGTGTGTTTGTGTGTGTGTGTGTGTATGTGTGTGTGTGTGGTGTACGTATGTGTGTGTGTGTGTGGTGTGTGTGTGTGTGTGTGTGTGTGTGTGTGTGTGTGTGTGTGTGTGTGTGTGTGTGTGTGTGTGTGTGTGTGTGTGTGTGTGTGTATGTGTGTGTGTGTGTGTGTGTGTGTGTGTGTGTGTGTGTGTGTGTGTGTGTGTGTGTGTGTGTGTGTGTGTGTGTGTGTGTGTGTGTGTGTGTCAGATGTGTGTTTGTGTGTGTGTGTATGTGTGTGTGTGGTGTACGTATGTGTGTGTGTGTGTGGTGTACGATGTGTGTGTGTGTGTGTGTGTGTGTGTGTGTGTGTGTGGAGTACGTATGTGTGTGTGTGTGTGTGTGTGGTGTTCGTATGTGTGTTTGTGTGTGTGTGTATGTATGTATGTTTAATACTATACTTACATGACACCTCTCTTAGGGCAGTCAGATCTGGTCATTTTATATTCCCTGATGGATTGTCTGGGGATTTTTCTTGTGTTATACATTATACAGCATTCTTCAGGAACATTGGCATCTGTATAAAGAAACAATCTGTAATTGTTCTATCATTTTTCTGACACACTATAGACCACAGGAGGTTGGTGGTACCTTAATTGGGGAGGACGGACTCGTGGTAATGGCTGGAGCGGAATCAGGGGAATGGTATCTAATACAGTACATCAAACATGTGGTTTCCATGGTTTCCAGGTGTTTGATACCATTCCATCTGCTCCGCTCCAGTCTTTGTTATGAGCCGTCCTTCCTCAGCAGCCTCCTGTGCTATAGACGGGTTAGCTGACAACGTCACGAAAACGACGCCCGCACTTCAAAGGGGCAAAAGGCTGTGTGTTAAGATTCTGGTGGTCAGATGGCTAGCAACAATGACAAGAAGCTGCCATGTGGGGAATCGTTAGTGGCTTGTTTCAGATAATTGTATCTTGTTCTTGACTGATGTCACGATTTTGCAAATATGGCCCCCCAAAAAATGGCTAGCTAACCAATAAGTGTAACAATGTATTTGTAAAATATAGTGCAACACATAAAGTGTTTTTATTAAACATTGGAGACTAAATATAGTTTACGTGTCAACAACCTAAGCCAACCCCAGCTGTTTTCCACCATTGTTGTGCACATGTCGGTTCTGTTGCTAAACAACCAACCCGTCTAGAAGTCAGAACTTAAACATGGAACCTTTCATTTGAGTTCATAATGCAACAATTCAGAGTAGGAGTGCTGATCTAGGAGCAGTTTTGCCTATTAGATCACAATGAATAAGATTGCATAAACAGGGGGGGAACGGATCCTAGTGTGTAGGTGATAAAAGTTTCCACATCATCTCAAAAGTAGAGAAGAAAAAAAAACTGAGCGATAGCGTTGTGTTCACAGGAAATGCATGTGGGGTTAGCCCACCACATAGGATGGCTTGCACAGGTCTTTGTAGCACGCATTGCCTAAAAACTAAGCATCAGCGTGATACATAATGTCTACGTTATTGACCCCCTACTCCCTCTTCTTGGGCTATAAAGCAGTTCCCTGGAAATCATTTGTTCTGCAACTCTGGAAAAACAACTGAGACGTTGAACAGATGAAGGGGCATTCACACTGTTCATCAAGTTGTATATGTACACATCTTTATTTCATAAAACAGTAGCTATAAACTGAGTATACAAAACATTAAGAACACCTGCTTGTTCCGTGACAGACTGACCAGGTGAAAGCTATGATCCCTTATTGATGTCACTTGTTAAATCCACTTCAATCAGTGTAGATGAAGGGGAGGAGACAAGTTAAAGAAGGATTTTAAGCCTTGAGACAATTGAGACATGGATTGTGTATGTGTGCCATTCAGAGGGTAAATGGGCAAGACAAAAGATTTAAGTGCCCTTGAACGGGGTATGGTAGTAGATGCACCCTTTGTGTCAAGAGCTCCAACACTGCTGGGTTTATCACGCTCAACAGTTTCCCCTGTGTATCAAGAATGTTCCACCACCCAAAGGACATCCAGACAACTTGAAAAAACTGTGGGAAGCATTAGAGTCAACATGGGCCTGCATCACGCTTTCGACACCCCAACGAATTGAGGCTGTTCTGAGGGCAAAGGGGGTGCAATTCAATATTAGGAAGGTGTTCCTAATGTTTGGTATACTCAGTGTACACTTCAAGTGAGATCCAGTTCCAATTTTGACCCTTCTGCCCTCCCACCCATGTCCCACTCCAGTTCTCTACAAACAAAAAGCATTACTTGGAAATGTCACGATACAACGTATACAACAAAAAAACGTTGAACGTTTACATACACTTAGGTTGAAGTCATTAAAACTCGTTTTTCAACCACTCCACATATTTCTTGTTAATAAACTATAGTTTTGGAAAGTCGGTTAGGACATCTACTTTGGGCATGACACAAGTAATATTTCCCAAAAAAATGTACAGACAGAATTCACTGTATCACAATTCCAGTGGGTCAGAAGTTTACATACACTAAGTTGACTGTGCCTTTAACCAGCTTTGAAAATTCCAGTAAATGATGTCAAGGCTTTAGAAGCTTCTGATAGGCTAATTGACATCATTTGAGTCAATTGGAGGTGTACCTGTGGATGTATTTCAAGGCCTACCTTCAAACTCAGTGATTCTTGACATCATGGGAAATTGATGCTTGACATCATGGGAAATCAAAAGAAATCAGCCAAGACCTCAGAAAAAAATTGTAGACCGCCACAAGTCTGGTTCATCCTTGGGAGCAATTTACAAACGCCTGAAGGTACCACATTCATCTGTGCAAACACAAGTATGCAGGTATAAACACCATGGGACCACGCAGCCGTCATACCACTCAGGAAGGAGATGCGTTCTGTCTCCTAGAGATGAACGTACTTTGGTGGGAAAAGTGCAAATCAATCCCAGAACAACAGCAAAGGACATTGTGAAGATGCTGGAGGAAACAGGTACAAAAGTATCTATATCCACAGTAAAACGAGTCCTATATCGACATAACCTGAAAGGCTGCTCAGCATCATGTTGTGAGGGTGCTTTGCTGCAGGAGGGACTGGTGCACTTCACAAAATAGGTAGGAATATTATGTGGATACATTGAAGCAACATCTCAAGACATCAGTCAGGAAGTTAAAGCTTGGTCGCAAATGGGTCTTCCAAATGGACAATGACCCCAAGCAAACTTCCAAAGTTGTGGAAAAATTGCTTAAGGACAACAAAGTCAAGGTATTGGAGTGGCCATCACAAAGCCCTGACCTCAATCCTATAGACACATACTAGTTGAGTGTATGTAAACTTCTGACCCACTGGGAATGTGATGAAAGAAATAAAAGCTGAAATAAATCATTATCTCTACTATTATTCTATTAGGAATTTTGGGGGAATTTTTACTGGGATTAAATGTCAGGAATTGTGAAAACTGAGTTTAAATGTATTTGGCTAAGGTGTATGTAAACTTCCGACTACATTTGTACCAAGGCTGGAATGTTCAGAAACCTTTGCCCCTGTTGCCGTAATAAACACTGTTACTTCAAAACGGTCTGCATCTAGGTCTTACCTTTATCCTGATAGAAACTGCACATGGTGACAAACAAAAATAATATGATCATGCAGAATTCACCACATTTCTTTAACTAGGCAAGTCAGTTAAGAACAAATTCTTGTTTTCAATGACAACCTGGGTTAACTGCCTTGTTCAGGGGCAGAACAAGAGATTTGTACCTTGTCAGCTGCGGCATTCGACCTTGCAACCTTCCGGTTACAAGTCCAACACTCTAACCACTAGGCTACCTGCAACCCCACATAGGTAGAACAGGGGGAAGGAGCACATCTGTCTTCATACAGTGATCACAATGTCTACGTGCACTGGGGAGTGAGGACGTGAAACGACGAGAGGGTATTGTCTGACATCCTGTTGCTACTCCTGGGCTGAATCTCAGTATGCACTTTGAAGTGTGTCAACAGCCAAAGGGGTCACTAAATGCTTAGGGGCTCTGGAGTATGGAGGGTTTAGTATGGTTAGCCTTTGAAACGAGCCTCACATTCAGAATAATCTACTGAGGGTTCTCTTTTTGGCAGGTGATGGTGGCCGGTAGACATGAAAGCAGTAGTAGAATCTGAACACCAAACCAAAGCCTCCTTCTGAACGACACCCTCCCATTGATCTCACACATCTAAACCAAGGCTGGTGTGTTCAGAAACAGGGAAACCTGAGCTAACACGACTCAGGTCCTTTATCTACATTAACAAAGGCATTATGGGAAAAATATCGTGTTACATCTCTGAGCTACACTGCTCATCACCGTGAAGTAAGACAGCTTCTTATTGGGTTGCAGCACTCACTGAGGGAGCACATCCAATAGGGAAAGGGCATACTGAGGACAACAGGGATACCAGCAATACCTCACCCATAAAATCATCAACAATCTGTTTTCCTTTCTGGAGTCTTCTAAGCAGCTTCACAATCAAACCGGTACATATGGTTTGGTGGGTGACTTAAGTGCATTATAACAAATGGGACAATACCAGTGATGTTTGTTGTGTTAGCCTAACCTTTTTTCTTCGTTATAACGTAACAACAAATAAATAGATTGTCTCCATATTAAGAGATGAGACTTAAATTAGAAACAAAGACATCAGAAAATCATTACCATGAAAAATGAAATGTGCAGAAAACAGGAAAAGAGAGGCAGGTGATATACTGTAGTATATTGATTCTCCTAATATACCTTAGCTGTACCACTTTAACCACCTTAGGGGATGTATAAGACATTAAATATCACTTCATTCCCTTTTTCAGGCAGCTTATTTCCTCTTGAAGAGGGTTAGTAAAACACTTATTCAAAAAGTGAACCTTTAACGGCACAACACACAAAAATACATCTGTTGTATTTCAGTTGAATCTTCATAAGAATACAAATTCATTGACTACGCCCTCCTTTCAAGTCAATGAACCATTCTACCCAAATCAACAAACGCCCAGGTCTTCTCCTTGGGAGACTTTCCTTCATGGAATGGTACAGAAACAAATAACAAACAAATGGAACCAACTAGGATTCGGCAAACAAATTAAAAACACATCGAAACCACATCAGAACAACAACAAAAAAGGTCTTATGATGAAATTCGCAGCTGACTTGCAGGAATTTCCAATGACAACAGAGGCTTGCAGTAGAGGGATAAGGGAGAGAGAGAGGTATGAGAGAAAGAGGTAAGAGAGCAAGATAGAGAGAGAGAGGGGGAGAGGTAGGAGAGAGAGAGAGAGAGAGAGAGAGCAAGAGAGGGAGAGAGAGAGAGAGAGAGAGAGAGAGAGAGAGAGAGAGAGAGAGAGAGAGAGAGAGAGAGAGATAAAAAGTGGGAAGGTATCACATCTACATTCTCAAAAGAAAAGGTGCTATCTAAAATCAAAAAGGGTTCTTTGGCTGTCACTATAGCAGAACTACTTTGAAGAATCCTTTTTGGTTCCAGGTAGAACCTTTTTGGGTTCCATATAGGACCCTTTCTACAGGGGATTCTACATGGAACCCAAAAGGGTTTTCCTATGGGACCAGCCTAAGAACCCTTTTGGAACCATTTTCCTAAGAGTGTGTACATTCAGCTTGTTGAACTGACTAACATAGGCCTATAGACTGAAATATGTAGCTTACCCATGAAGTTCGCCACAGGTGGTGAAGAATTGACAGCCGGTTGAAGAGTGGAGTTTATATCTGATAAAAGATATTAAAGCAGGATGTGGTGGACTTATTCTGTTCCCTGTATTAGCTTGTGATTTATGGATGAAGATGACTTGTGATGTCTTAACGCTAGGGAGTGCCCCTTGTCTTGCAGCGGCACCCTTCCCTCTCTACCGGCCCCAGTTCGCCACTGTCTGGTGGGAAGCCTTGAATGAGTAAATCGGTCATTGATAAATCTCTATTTGTGATGCAACTACATATGACGTGTAAATGTTGACTCACAACTGTATCACAATTCAACATGTTGAACTGATTAACATAGGCCTATAGTCTACAATATGTAGCTTACCCATGAAGTTCGCCACAGGTGGTGAAGAATTGACAGCCGGTTGAAGAGTGGAGTTTATATCTGATAAAAGATATTAAAGCAGGATGTGATGGACTTTTTGTCACTACATGTAAAAACAGTTATTTTTCCCGGAGCTGAAAAGGAAGTAGGAGCAGGAGTTGACATGTTTAAACTTGTTTAACCTTCTTCCTGGGAAGTGGATAGTTTGAATTTCCTCTCATCGATGGACTTCATGATCTTTACAATCAAAGGGTCATCTGGATTGGCACAGGAGCGGATGCTATTTATTATGACCAAGCTGGAAGAGAGCAGACAATATCAGAGTAAACATCCCTGTGTAGTGCACGTGTGTGTATGTGGTGTATGTGTGTGTGTGTGTATGTTTAATACTATACTTACATGACTCCCCTCTTAGGGCAGTCAGATCTGGTCATTTTATATTCCCTGATGGATTGTCTGGGGATTTCTCTTGTGTTAAACGTGAAACAGCATTCTACAGGAACATTGGCATCTGTATAAAGAGACAATCTGTCATTTTAGACCACAGGAGGTTGGTGGCACCTTAATTGGGGAGGACGGACTCGTGGTAATGGCTGGAGCGGAATCAGGGGAATGGTATCTAATACAGTACATCAAACACGTGGTTTCCATGGTTTCCAGGTGTTTGATACCATTCCATCTGCTCCGTTCCAGTCTTTGTTATGAGCCGTCCTTCCCTCAGCAGCCTCCTGTGCTATAGACGGGTTAGCTGACAACGCCATTTAAACGACGCCCGCACCTCAAAGGAGCAAAAGGCTGTGTACTAGGATTCTGGATGGTCAGATGGCTAGCAACAATGACAAGAAGCTGCCATGTGGGGAATCGTTAGTGGCTTGTTTCAGATAATTGTATCTTGTTCTTGACTGATGTCACGATTTTGCAAATATAGCCCCCCCAAAAATGGCTAGCTAACCAATAAGTGTAACAATGTATTTGTAAAATAAAGTGCAACACAAAGTGTTTTTAATAAACATTGGAGACTAAATATGGTTTACGTGTCAACAACCTAAGCCAACCCCAGCTGTTTTCCACCATTGTTGTGCACATGTCGGTTCTGTTGCTAAACAACCAACCCGTCTAGAAGTCAGAACTTAAACATGGAACCTTTCATTTGAGTTCATAATGCAACAATTCAGAGTAGGAGTGCTGATCTAGGAGCAATTTTGCCTATTAAATCACAATGAATAAGATTGCATAAACAGGGGGGGAACGGATCCTAGTGTGTAGGTGACAAAAGTTTCCACATCATCTCAAAAGTAGAGAAGGAAAAAAAAACTGAGCGGTAGCGATGTGTTCACAGGAAATGCATGTGGGGTTAGCCCACCACATAGGATGGCTTGCACAGGTCTTTGTAGCACGCATTGCCTAAAAACTAAGCATCAGTGTCATACATAATGTCTGATGTTATTGACCCCCTACTCCCTCTTCTTGGGCTATAAAGCAGTTCCCTGGAAATCATTTGTTCTGCAACTCTGGAAAAACAACTGAGACGTTGAACAGATGAAGGGGCATTCACACTGTTCATCAAGTTGTATATGTACACATCTTTATTTCATAAAACAGTAGCTATAAACTGAGTATACAAAACATTAAGAACGCCTGCTCGTTCCATGTCAGACTGAACAGGTGAAAGCTATGATCCCTTATTGATGTCACTTGTTAAATCCACTTCAATCAGTGTAGATGAAGGGGAGGAGACGGGTTAAAGAAGGATTTTAAACCTTGAGACAATTGAGACATGGATTGTGTATGTGTGTCATTCATAGGGTGAATGGGCAAGACAAAATATTTAAGTGCACTTGAACGGGGTATGATAGTAGATGCACCCTTTGTGTCAAGAACTGCAACACTGCTGGGTTTATCAGTTTCCCCTGTGTATCAAGAATGTTCCACAAACCAAAGGACATCCAGACAACTTGAAAAAACTGTGGGAAGCATTAGAGTCAACATGGGCCATCATCACGCTTTCGACACCCCAACAAATTCAGGCTGTTCTAAGGATAAAAGGGGTGCAATTCAATATTATGAAGGTGTTCCTAATGTTTGGTATACTCAGTGTACACTTCAAGTGAGATCCAGTTCCAATTTTGACCCTTCTGCCCTCCCACCCATGTCCCACTCCAGTTCTCTACAAACGAAAAGCAGTACTTGGAAATGTCACGTATACAATTGAAGTCGGAGGTTTACATACACTTAGGTTGAAGTCATTAAAACTCGTTTTTCAACCACTCCACATATTTCTTGTTAATAAACTATAGTTTTGGAAAGTCGGTTAGGACATCTACTTTGGGCATGACACAAGTAATATTTCCAACAATTTTTTACAGACAGAATTCACTGTATCACAATTCCAGTGGGTCAGAAGTTTACATACACTAAGTTGACTGTGCCTTTAAACAGCTTTGAAAATTCCAGAAAATGATGTCATGGCTTTAGAAGCTTCTGATAGGCTAATTGACATCATTTGAGTCAATTGGAGGTGTACCTGTGGATGTATTTCAAGGCCTACCTTCAAACTCAGTGATTCTTGACATCATGGGAAATCGATGCTTGACATCATGGGAAATCAAAAGAAATCAGCCAAGAACTCAGAAAAAAATTGTAGACCGCCACAAGTCTGGTTCATCCTTGGGAGCAATTTCCAAACGCCTGAAGGTACCACATTCATCTGTGCAAACACAAGTATGCAGGTATAAACACCATGGGACCACGCAGCCGTCATACCACTCAGGAAGGAGACGCGTTCTGTCTCCTAGAGATGAACGTACTTTGGTGCGAAAAGTGCAAATCAATCCCAGAACAACAGCAAAGGACATTGTGAAGATGCTGGAGGAAACAGGTACAAAAGTATCTATATCCACAGTAAAACGAGTCCTACATCGACATAACCTGAAAGGCCGCTCAGCAAGGAAGAAGCCACTGCTCCAAAACTGCAATTAAAAAGCCAGACTACGGTTTGCAACTGCACATGGGGACAAAGATCGTACTTTTTGGAGAAATGTCCTCTGGGTTCATGTCCTCAGCATCATGTTGTGAGGGTGCTTTGCTGCAGGAGGGACTGGTGCACTTCACAAAATAGGTAGGAATATTATGTGGATATATTGAAGCAACATCTCAAGACATCAGTCAGGAAGTTAAAGCTTGGTCGCAAATGGGTCTTCCAAATGGACAATGACCCCAAGCAAACTTCCAAAGTTGTGGAAAAATTGCTTAAGGACAACAAAGTCAAGGTATTGGAGTGGCCATCACAAAGCCCTGACCTCAATCCAATAGACAATTTGTGGGCAGAACTGAAAAAGCGTGGAAGCCTACAAACCTGACTCCAGTTACACCAGCTCTGTCAGGAGGAATGGGCCAAAATTCACCCAACGTATTGTGGGAAGCTTGTGGAAGACTACCCAAAACATTTGACCCAAGTTAAACAATTTAAAGGCAATGCTACCAAATACTAGTTGAGTGTATGTAAACTTCTAACCCACTGGGAATGTGATGAAAGAAATAAAAGCTGAAATAAATCATTATCTCTACTATTATTCTATTATTTCACATTCTTAAAGTAAATTGGTGATCCTAACTGACCTAAAACAGGGAATTTTTACTGGGATTAAATGTCAGGAATTGTGCAAACTGAGTTTAAATGTATTTGGCTAAGGTGTATGTAAACTTCCGACTACATTTGTACCAAGGCTGGAATGTTCAGAAACCTTTGCCCCTGTTGCCGTAATAAACACTGTTACTTCAAAACGGTCTGCATCTAGTTCTTACCTTTATCCTGATAGAAACTGCACATGGTGACAAACAAAAATAATATGATCATGCAGAATTCACCACATTTATTTTACTAGGCAAGTCAGTTATGAACAAATTCTTGTTTTCAATAACAACCTGGGTTAACTGCCTTGTTCAGGGGCTGAACGACAGATTTTTACCTTGTCAGCTGCGGCATTCGACCTTCCAACCTTCCGGTTACAAGTCCAACACTCTAACCACTAGGCTACCTGCCACCCCACATAGGTAGAACAGGGGGAAGGAGCACATCTGTCTTCATACAGTGATCACAATGTCTACGTGCACTGGGGAGTGAGGACGTGAAACGACGAGAGGGTATTGTCTGACATCCTGTTGCTACTCCTGGGCTGAATCTCAGTATGCACTTTGAAGTGTGTCAACAGCCAAAGGGGTCACTAAATGCTTAGGGGCTCTGGAGTATGGAGGGTTTAGTACAGTACCTGCATTTGAAATGAGCTTCACATTCAGAATCATCTACTGAGGAGTTCTCTTTTTGGCAGGTGATGATGGCCGGTAGACATGAAAGCAGTAGTAGAATCTGAACACCAAACCAAAGCCTCCTTCTGAACGACACCCTCCCATTGATCTCACACTTCTAAACCAAGGCTGGTGTGTTCAGAAACAGGGAAACCTGAGCTAACACGACTCAGGTCCTTTATCTACATTAACAAAGGCATTATGGGAAAAATAGAGTGTAATATCTCTGAGCTAAACTCTGCTCATCACCATGAAGGAAGACAGCTTCTGATTGGGTTGCAGCACTCACTGAGGGAGCACATCCAATAGGGAAAGGGCATACTGAGGACAACAGGGATACCAACAATACCTTCATGGAATGGTACAGAAACAAATAACAAACAAAGGGAACCAACTAGCATTCGACGGCGAACAAATTAAAAACACATCGAAACCACATCAGTCCAAACAAAAAAAGGCTAATGATGAAAATCGCAGCTGACTTGCAGAAATGACCAATGAGAGAGAAAGAAAAAAAGAGTGGGAAAGTATCACAACTACACTCTTAATAGAAAAGGTACTGTCTAGAATCGGCTGTTCCTATAGAAGAAACCCTTTGAAGAACCTTTTTTGGTTCCAGGTAGAACCCTTTTGGGTTCCATATAGGACCCTTTCCACAGAGGGTTCTACACGGAACCCAAAAGAGTTCTACTATGGGACCAGCTGAAGAACCCTTTTGGAACCATTTTTTCTAAGAGTTTATAGATTCAGCTTGTTGAACTGACTAACATAGGCCTATAGACTGAAATATGTAGCTTACCCATGAAGTTCGCCACAAGTGATGAAGACTTGACATCCGGTTGAAGAGTGGAGTTTATATCTGATAAAAGATATTAAAGCAGGATGTGATGGACTTATTCTGTTCCCTGTATTAGCTTGTGATTTATGGATGAAGATGACTTGTGATGTCTTAACGCTAGGGAGTGCCCCTTGTCTTGCAGCGGCACCCTTCACTCTCTACCGGCCCCAGTTCACCACTCTCTGGTGGGAAGCCTTGATAAAGTCAAATCAAATCAAATTTTATTGGTCACATACACATGGTTAGCAGAAGTTAATGCGAGTGTAGCGAAATGCTTGTGCTTCTAGTTCCGACAGTGCAGTAATATCTAATAAGTAATCTAACAAATTCACAACGACTGCCTTATACACACAAATGTAAAGGGATGAATAAGAATATGTACATATAAATATATGGATGAGCGATGGTCCGTGCGGCATAGGCAATTGCAGTAGATGGTAACAAATACAGTATATACATATGAGAAGAGTAACGTAGGATACATAAACGTTATTAAAGTGGCATTATTTAACTTCTTAAGGATCATTAAGGAGCGGTGGGGCGCTAGCGTGCCATTCCCGACACTACCCGGCAAAATGTAAGGCGCCAAATTCAAAATCCAAAAGTACAATTATTAAACATTCATCAATATACAAGTGTTGCATAGTCATCAAAAGCTCTGAGTCTTGGCAATATCACAGTGTTGTCAGATTTCAAAAAGGCTTTACGGTGAAAGCACAACATTTCATTGTTTGAGGATAGCACCTCTCATATTTTATTCATTAGCATAAATCCATAATTCCTCTGGTTTTTGCTTGCTATATCAGTTCTGTTATACTCACAGACATTATTTTAACAGTTTTAGAAACTTCAGAGTGTTTCCTATCCAATAGTACTAATTATGTGCATATCCTAGTTTATGTGCCTGAGTGGCAGGCATTTTACTTTGGGCACGCCAGACTCTCCAAAACCGACACCTCGGCTGCCCATCCCTAATTAAAGTGACTAGTGATACCTTTATTAAGTTAATTTAAGTGACCAGAGATTTGAGTCTGTATGTTGGCAGCAGCCTCTCTATGTTAGTGATGACTGTTTTAGAAGCTGTTTTTCAGTCTCTCGGCCCCAGCTTTGATGCACAGTAAATTGATAATTGATACATCTCTATTTGTGATGCAACTACTAATGACGTGTTATTGTTGACTTACAACTGTATCACAATTCAGCTTACCCATGACCTCAGCTGCAAGTGATGAGGAATTGACAGGTGTTTCTGAGGGAAGAGTTGAGTTTGCAAGATACATTACTAAAATATGTTATTAAAGTAGGATGTGATTGATTAAATGTGTATAACCTCTAATCTATGCTATTGGTATGAGGTCTTGTTCTCTATGGACGAAGATATCTTGTTATAAGCTAGAGTGACCCACCTTCCTTGTCATCTGACGGTGAAGACATGGCCAGTTGTGTGGTCTCAGCTGCCTCCTTGTTGGCAACTGTTTGTCTGGTCTCTGGTTCAAGGGTTGTACAGTGCGAATCATCAGAGATTTTCAGGCAAAACTCTTCAAACCTCACGGCCTCCACATCTGTATCTGGGCTCTCCACTGTGGTAATGACAGTATGACAGGAACATAATGTACCAATAACAGCAAGCATACACAACATATTCATATACTGATAATTGAGAGAATATATTTAAAGCATGTGACTTCAACAAAGTCAACAAATCTGATTGAAATCAACAAAGTCAGTATAACAGAAAATGTGAAGAATTATTGCAAAATTCAACGACACACTATGATATAATTTAACATCATTAGAAATGTAATGAATAAAGTTGGTATTAACAACACTTTCAAAAAACAAAGCAGTATATCAACTTTTTTATCCACTAAATTGTAACATTTTCTCAGCTCCGATACAGCTGACATATTTGTAAAAACATAGATGGTAAACTTACTCAACATAGATAGTAAACCTGCTAAACATAGATGGTAAACTTACTCTGAGCTGCTGGAGGATGGAACAGTAGAGTCACAAGGAGAATCCCAGTGAACATGAGCCAACCCATCATCCACACGCTCTCTGACTACAACTTTATGGAAAGTCTGAATCCTTATAGTGAGTGATCTTCTCCTGAGAGACAGATGGTAAATAGTTGTGTCTGAAGATGTGTGTGGTGTTTAATGGGCGGATCAACTCATACAATTACTAAAGTGAAGTGAGTCAGAGGTCTGTAGTAGAGTTCATCTAAACGTGACGCCCCCTAATGTTTCAATGATGATCCTGCAACAGTGTGTTGTACTAGGTACTTGTTCCAGACCAGCATGAGTAGTGTGTATTATTAAACCTGTTGGACACACTGGGGGCGCTCCAAGACCGAAGAGTTGGCCACACTTGCACTACAGACATACTGTCTGAATGTCAGAGGAGAGAAGTATGGGTAATTAAACATCACACAAATATAATATAAACACAATGTTCTCTTTTTATTATTGCAATTGACCCAAACAGATATAAAGGTGCTCTGGGCTCCCGAGTGGCACAGTAGTCTAGTGTAGTCTAGTGCTAGAGGCATCACTACAGACCCTGGTTCAATTCCAGGCTGTATCACAACTGGCCGTGATTGGGAGTCCCATAGGGCGGCACACAATTGGCCCAGTGTCGTCTGGGTTTAGCCGGGGTAGGCTGTCATTGTAAATATGAATTCGTTCTTAACTGACTTGCCTAGTGAAATAAAGGGCTACTACATTATATGTTGTAGATATATAGACAACAGACAACAGATGGTGCTATTTGAAAGATATTGCTAAAAGTGCAACCTGTAGTTTCATTTCTGCTTTGAGTGTCTACGACTGCGGAGGAGGTGGGGTCTTAACCAGAGTAAGACACTGCTTAGTTCATATGGAGCTTGGATCACTTTGATTGTTTGTGCACAAAGTTATAAGCACAAAGTTACAGATTGCACCTTTGATAATGAACATTTACGTACAGTCTGTTTTCATTTTCTGTAATCTTTTTGATGGCCCATAGGTTGCTGGAAGCAATTGTTAACTCTTTTGATGTCCACAATTCAACATTTGATGTCTAATATTACACTGACCCAAAAATATAAAAGCAACCATTTTTAAGATTTTGCTGAGTTGCAGTTCATATAAGGGCAGGGGCGCAGCCATGAGTGGGCCTGAGAGGGCATAGGCCCAGCCAATCAGAAATAATTTTTCCCCACAAAAAGGTTTTATTACAGACAGAAATACTCCTCAGCACCCCAGCCCCCTTCCCCTCAGACATTCCCCAGGTGAAGAAGCCGGATGTGGAGGTCCTGGGCTGGCGTGATTACAAGTGGTCTGCGGTTGTGAGGCCGGTTGGATGTACTGCCAAATTCTCTAAAACGACGTTGGAGGTGGCTTATGGTAAAGAAATGAACATTGAATTATCTGGCAACAGCTCTGGTGGACATTGCTGCAGTCATCATGACAATTGCACGCTCCCCCAGAACATGAGGCATCTGTAGCATTGTGTTGTGTGACAAAACTGCACATTCTAGTGTGGCTTTTTATTGTCCCCAACACAAGGTGCACCTGTGTAATGATCATGCTGTTAAATCAGCTTCTTGATATGCCACACCTGTCAGGTGGATGGATTATCTTGACAAATGCTCACTAACATGGATGTAAACAAAAATTGGAGAAAAATAAGCTTTTTGTGCATATAGAACATTTCAAGGATCTTTGATTTCAGCTCATGAAACATGGGACCAAGACATTACATGTTGTGTTTATATTTCCTCAGTACAAATCCATACCTCTTTGTTTTACTTGAGTATCACGTGGCTGTAATCAGCCTCTTCAAAACTCTCCTGATGCCCTTGCCTTTCCTATGACTAAAACATGTTAGAATCAATGTCAATTGAAGCCACAACAAAAGTTGTATTCAACATACAGTACCAGTCCAAAGTTTGGACACACCTACTCATTTAAGGGTTTTTTCTTTATTTTTACTATTTTCTACATTGTTGAATAATAGTGAAGACATCAAAACTATGAAATAACACATATGGAATCATGTAGTAACCAAAAAAAGTGTTAAACAAATAAAAAAAGATATACCTCTTCAAAGTCGCCACTTTTCGATGTAGCCACCCCTGATGACAGCACACTCTTGGCATTCTCTCAACCAGCTTCATGAGGAATGCGTTCCCAAAAGTCTTGAAGGAGTTCCCACACATGCTTAGCACTTGTTGGCAGCTTTTCCTTTACTCTGCGGTCCAACTCATCCCAAACCATCTCAATTGGATTGAGGTCAGGTGATTGTGGAGGCCAGGTCATCTGACGCAGCACTACATCACTCTCCTTGGTCAAATAGCCCTTACACAGCCTGGAGGTGTGTTTTGGGTCATTGTCCTGTTGAAAAAAAAAAAAGCACAACATTTGATTGTTTGAGGAGAGCACCTACAATATTTATCCATTAGCATAAATTCATAACCCAAAGCGGGTCTCAAAAAAACGCATAGAATTGCTAATATAAAATCCCTTACCTTTCGAAGAACTTCTGCTGAGGGCTTCCCAAGTGTCCAACGAAGACAATCCATGCTTCTTTTGTTAGAAAAAGTCATTTATTATATCCATAAATCTCAGTTTATGATCATAAAATCCACTGTTGAGTCTCCCATTGAACCGTGAAGAGAACGCGTTCACATTATACCTATACACTTGTCCAAGAACAATCAAAAATCATTGATAATGTATCCTTAGGAACACTTTTATGTATATTTACTATAATATTTCAACCGGATTATAAACTGGACGATAGGAAAGGAAAAAACCACAGCGCGCGCGAGCCCGTGAACGCGCTTCCTCTTCTGTTTACATCCGATGACTAGTTCGAAATTCTTCTTTTATTACCATCCAGAGCAACCTAACATCACCAAACACTGTCTAGAGACTGTTGACATCCAGTGGAAGTAATAGGTACTGCAATCTCACTCCCATATATGTCTGTTTTCAATAGGGAGGGGTTCAAAATGAGGCAATGTGTCAATCCTATCCAATAGTACTAATTATGTGCATATCCTAGTTTCTGGGCCTGACTGGCAGGCCTTTTACTATGGGCACACCAGACTCTCCAAAACCGACACCTCAGCTGCCGCTCCCTAAGAAGTTAAGTTTGCCTTGAATTCAAAATAAATCACAGACAGTGTTACCAGCAAAGCAACCCCACACCATCACACCTCCTCACGGTAGGAACCACACATGCAGATATCATCCTTTCACCTACTCTGCGTCTCACAATGACACGGCGGTTGGAACCAAAGATAGAACATTTTGACTCATAAGACCAAAGCACAGATTTCCACCGGTCTAATGTCCATTGCTCGTGTTTCTTGGCCCAAGCGAGTCTCTTATTATTATTGGTGTCCTTTAGTAGTGGTTTCTTTGCAGCAATTCAACTGATTCACGCAGTCTCCTCTGAACAGTTGATGTTGAGATATGTCTGTTACTTGAACTCTCTGAAGCATTTATTTGGGCTGCAATTTCTGAGGTTGGTAACTCTATTGAAGTTATCCTCTGAAGCAGAGCTCACTCTGGGTCTTCCTTGCCTGTGGCGGTCCTCATGAGAGCCAGTTTCATCATAGTGCTTGATGGTTTTTGCGACTGCACTTGAAGAAACTTCTTCAACAAAGTCAGTCCTCAAAGTTCTTCATGTCTTAAAGTAACGATGGACTGTCATTTCTCTTTGTTTATTTGAGCTGTTCTTGCCAAATTGCCATTGACATATCTGATATTGGCAGAAAGCTTAAATTCTTGTTAATCTAACCGCACTATCCAATTTACAGTAGCTATTACAGTGAAATAATACCATGCTATTGTTTGAGGAGAGTGCACAGTTTTGAACATGAAAAGTTATTAATAAACAAATTAGGCACATTTGGGCAGTCTTGATACAACATTTTGAACAGAAATGCAATGGTTCATTGGATCAGTCTAAAACTTTGCACATACAGTTGAAGTCGGAGGTTTACATACACCTTAGCCAAAGACATTTCAACTCAGGTTTTCCCAATTCCTGACATTTAATCCTAGTAAAAATTCCCTGTCTTAGGTCAGTTAGGATCACCACTTTATTTTGAGAATGTGAAATAAAGTAGAGAGAATGATTTATTTCAGCTTTTATTTCTTTCATCACATTCCCAGTGGGTCAGAAGTTTACATACACTCAATTAGTATTTGGTAGCATTGCCTTTAAATTGTTTAACGTGGGTCAAACGTTTTGGGTAGCCTTCCACAAGCTTCCCACAATAGGTTTGGTGAATTTTGGCCCATTCCTCATGACAGAGCTGGTGTAAATGAGTCAGGTTTGTATCCTCCTTGCTTGCACAGTTCTGTCCACAAATTGTCTATAGGATTGAGGTCAAGGCTTTGTGATGGCCACTCCAAT
>CM059798.1:19965000-20187500 GCA_030435695.1 Brachymystax lenok tsinlingensis
CTCTCTTCAGGACTCTGATACACTGGTACCAGTTAGAACCATGTCCTGCTGACCAGAGCTTTAGTTACGTTTTACATAACTTCCTCAAATCAGACAGAGGGGAACTTTACCACATCAAGCCAGACACAGAATATTTCCTGGAACACACAATCATGTGACATCAGTAACAAACCTGGTCCCAGATCTGTTGGTGGCCTCTTGCCAACTCTTATGGTGTGTAGTGGTGCTGTGTGGCTCAGTTGGTAGATTATGGTGCTCTCAACGCCAGGATTGTTGGTTTGATTCCCCTGAGGCCGCCAATATGGAAAATGTATGCTTGACCACTTTTGGATGAAAGGTTATGTTATTTTTTATATTATGGTCTGATATTATGGTCTGCAGTGCTTTAGGAAAGTATTCAGACCCCTTGACCTTTTCCACATGTTGCTACGTTACAGCTTTATTCTAAAATGGATTAAATACTTTTAACCCCCCAACCCCCCTCATCAATCTACACACAATACCCTATAACGACAATACAAATACAGAGTTTTAGAAATAAAAAACTGAAATATTAGATTTACCTAAGTATTCAGACACTTTACTCAGTACTTTGTTGAAGCACCTTTGGCAGAGATTACAGCCTCGGGTCTGGATGTCTGCAGATCCTCTCAAGCTCTGTCAGGTTGGATGGAAGTGTGGCTGCGCAAATATTTTCAAATCTCTCCAGAGATGTTCGATCGTCCGGCCTCTGGCTGGGCCACTCAAGGACATTCAGAGACTTGTCCCGAAGCCACTCCTGCGTTGTCTTCACTATGTGCTTAGGGTCGTTGTTCTGTTGGAAGGTGAACCTTGGCCCCAGTCTGAGGTCTTGAGAACTCTGGAGCAGGTTTTCATCAAGGATCTCTCTGTACTTTGCTCCGTTCATCTTTCCCTCGATCCTGACTAGTCTCCCAGTCCCTGCCGCTGAATAACATCCCCACAGCATGATGATGCCACCACCATGCTTCACCGAAGGGATGGTGCCAGGTTTCCTACAGACGTGACTCTTGGCATTCAAGCCAAAGAGTTCAATCTTGGTTTCATCAGACAAGAGAATCTTGTTTCTCATGGTCTGAGAGACCTTTACGTGCTGAAGAAATGTTTTGGTACCCTTCCCCAGATCTGTGCCTCAACATAATCCTGTCTCAGAGCTCTACTTGAGCTCTGTTTTGGTACCCTTCCCCAG
Source organism: Brachymystax lenok tsinlingensis (assembly GCA_030435695.1). NCBI lineage: Eukaryota > Metazoa > Chordata > Actinopteri > Salmoniformes > Salmonidae > Brachymystax > Brachymystax lenok. The sequence continues at coordinate 19,966,208 of CM059798.1, forward strand.
ATCTGTGCCTCGACATAATCCTGTCTCAGAGCTCTACCTGAGCTCTGTTTTGGTACCCTTCCCCAGATCTGTGCCTCGACATAATCCTGTCTCAGAGCTCTTCCTGAGCTCTGTTTTGGTACCCTTCCCCCTTCGACCACATTACCTTTTTTCCAAATCATCCGAATCATCCAAATCATGACCAATCAATTTAATTTACCACAGTTGAACTCCAATGAAGTACTGTAGTAGAAACATTTGAAGAATGATCAATGAAAACGGCATGAACCTGAGCTCAATTTCGAGGATCATAGCAAAGGGTCTGAATACTTATGTATATTAGGAATTTCTGCTTTTTATATACAGTTGTAGAAATGTCTAAAAACCAGTTTTTGCTTAGTCATTATGGGGTATTGTGTGTAGATTGATGAGGATTGACAAAAAAATTATAGTATAAGGCTGTAACGTAACAAAATGTGGAAAAAGTGAAGAAGTCTGAATACTTTCCAAATGCACTGAACGAAAGTGAATTAGGCCCTAATCTATGGATTTCACGTGACCGGGAATACAGATATGCATCTGTTTGTCACAGATATCTTGCGTTCATATTTTTGTTCAGTGTAGTATGGTTATTATCAAGCTAGAAATGACAATGACCATATGAGTTGCCAGACATCACAACAGATTTGGGACCTGCAGGCTACATACTGTAACTACCACACCATTCGACAAGCATCTTAGATGTGCAGATCTGGGTTCCATGTAGAACCCTCTGTGGAAAGGGTTTTACATGACAGAGCAGAGGGAGGGCAGAACACCCAACGACAGAGCAGAGGGAGGGCAGAACACCCAACGACAGAGCAGAGGGAGGGCAGAACACCCAATGACAGAGCAGAGGGAGGGCAGAACATCCAATGACAGAGCAGAGGGAGGGCAGAACACAGGAGTGCTTACCATAGCAACCCAATAATTCTCTTGAGGACATTATCATATTTATTTATATTTTACCTTTATTTTCCCTAGACAAGTCAGTTAAGGACAAATTATTATTTTCAATGACGGCCTACGAACAGTGGGTTAACTGCCTTGTTCAGCGTCAGAGCGACAGATTTTTACCTTGTCAGCTCGGGGATTCAATCTAGTCCAACGCTCTAACCACTAGGCTATCTGCCGCTCCACAAGAAATGGTTCTACAAATACACAGATGTATATTGAAACAGGAATTCATAAAAAAGAAAAACCTTCCAGTATTTTCTGAGAGTGATACCAGAGCTGCTGGGTTCCTGCCTGTCTCTGTGGTATACCTCCAGTCTTGTTCCAGTCAAGTGTCCTGGGAGTATGACTCTAAATTCAGGCCTCCCTCACTGACCTGAACAATTCTTGAAATCATACAACCCTTAGTTTTTGGCTCTAACTGTTTCCTTCTCTAGTTCTGTCCAATCCCTTATCCATTGGGATGAATGTCACGTCACAGTTTTGTTTTGTTTTGAGATGAATAACAAATTCAAGCAAATGAGGAACAGTGTAAGGTTTAAATAGGGATCAACATGGGATGACATACACACAGTAGGAGAGACAGAGAGACAGAAAGGGGAGAGACTAATATAGCGAGAGAGAGATAGAGACAGAGACAGAGACAGAGACAGAGACAGAGAGAGAGAGAGAGAGAGAGAGAGAGAGAGAGTAAGAGAGTTCTCTTCAAACTACAGGTGAGGCCGTTTTGGATTGGATTGTAGAATCATGTTGCAATTTTAACATATTTTATTGTAGAGAAATGCTTATAATATTTATAAGATACTTTATTTATTCCCAGTTTGAAGGTTCCAGTGTAGAATAATCAACCATGTATTCTTACTCTTGTTGGCTCTCTGAAAATGTTATGTTGAGGATTTCCACCCCTAACCTAACCTAACATCACTGATTGTTCCTGTCTCTGAACAGGTGATAACCCTCTATGTGGGGAGCATTATCTGCACCTGTCCTGTCACGTCATCTCAGTAAAGAAGGAGAAAGACAGTTTGCATTGGTAAAGTGTTGCAACCTTGAAGTGCATGAATTTTAATCACATGTCCTTTGAATTTCACAGTGATGGAAACATTGTTGTATCTCACCCTGCTAATCTCAGGTCAGTTTTACTGTGTGTGTGTCCCGGCAAACATACCAACATTGTGCTGATGTGTTAATGCTAATCGGCTCCATATTGCCCCCAAGACATTGGTCAGGTGTGGCCCAGTGTGGCCCAGTTTTGGCAGCTCACATCTGGTCAGGACAGCCTTCACTGTTCCTGAAATAAGCCCACTCTTTGGATCAGCTGTCTGTTTTGGGCCCATGTGGTACCCAAAATGATCTTACATATTGGTCCTGTGTGTATTGACCACCTCATGGTAATTTATCAGTTATATCTCTTATCAGTATAATCTATTATGTATAGGTATTTATGTATATGTCACTTATTTAGTAAAAGTTAAATCAAATAATGCTAAAGTAATGAATCAATTGTAAAATTTTTGAGCCCTAAATTCTTTTTATGTGTTTTCACATATTGTCCTGTTCAAAATAACTGATCTCAGTCCTGTTTAAAGTCAACTGGGGTATAAAAAGAGAGAGCAACATAACTCTGTTATCTTTGTATTCACTCTGCCCCTGCCGTTGAAGGAGGACTCAAGTCTTTTGCTAGTTCACTTCACCTATTTTGTGGACTGAATCATATTTGCACTCACACTTCTATGTTTAGAAAGGAACCAAGATCTTTTTCAAGCATTCACTCATTGCACCCTGGGATTTTACAAAGTGCAGGACAAGCCGTTCAATCAGAATGTGTTATCGGACAAATAGACTTACATTTTGGAAGATAACAGATATAGATATAAAAATTATAATCAAAACATACTATTAACATGTACTGTACATTTCATTGCTAACAGAACAAATAGCAATATAATAACTGCAGAATAACTACAGAATAAATAATGGTTTAATAAATAAATAATAGGGGAAACAGTGTTGCAGTAGTCTAGTGTGAGGGGTTATGTCAGGGGAAACAGTGTTGCAGTAGTCTAGTGTGAGGGGTTATGTCCGGGGAAACAGTGTTGCAGTAGTCTAGTGTGAGGGGTTATGTCAGGGGAAACAGTGTTGCAGTAGTCTAGTGTGAGGGGTTATGTCAGGGGAAACAGTTTTGCAGTAGTCTAGTGTGAGGGGTTATGTCAGGGGAAACAGTGTTGCAGTGTTCTAGTGTGAGGAGCTTTTTGTTCACATTGCACTAATGAAAGGGAAACCGGACGTGGAATTTCAGCGAACCAAACTCAGACCACCTCAGTTTTGTTTGCTTCTGGGCTCTCTTCAGTGTTCTGAATTCCTTTGGAGGGTTCACACTGTACATAAAATGATGTGAACCACGCTGAGTTCACAGACATTATCTGAAATGGACCAAGTGTGTAAATTACACCAGAAAGACAACCATAGTTGCTGATTTCATTCACTGAGATTTTGCAGCTGGGCTTTGAGTGGGCTAGCCCTTGTTGAGAAGGTGTGGGCTTGCTTTGGGCTTGCGGTTGGCTATCCCATGCCCACCTTGCCCACTGAATACCCACACAGGGCAAGTGTGTGTGTTTGCACACCTGGGTGTATAACATGTGCACAGATCAATAGATAGTTTGGTTCGGGGTGAGAAGTTGATGGAGAAAATGTCCCTCATTAGTCATTATTCTGTTTTAACAGGGTTTTACACACCTTCCTCATGCTTTCATCAGTATCACTTCATTACCAACTCTATGACCTGGTCATCAGCCAAGAGTTACTGCAGAACACATTACACTGACCTGGCTACAGTAGATGACATGGAGGACCTGAACAGGCTGATAAACAGTTATTCTTCCTGGTTCTGGATTGGACTGAATATGGGAGACTCAATGAAGTGGCACTGGTCTCTGGCAGACAGACATTTCTACAGAGATGGGGAGACTGAGTTCAGAAACTGGGACACTGGGATCCCCCAAAATGGAAACTGTGCTTTTATGAGTACATCTGGGCTGTGGAACAACACCTCCTGTGATGACCAACATCACTTCATCTGTTATGATGGTGAATGTTTACATACTAATGATGAAGTTGGTTCTAAGTGCTGGAGCTGCCATTGAGTTGAAACACAGAATCATGATAGCTTTATGTTGTTAATCAGATATTGATCTGTTATATAATGAATGACAACATGTACTCTACATGATCAGTAGATGATGCTTCATTCAATATTTGAATTGATTATTACATTTGACTTTTGCAGGAAAACAAGACACCAACCTAACATACGTCTTAATTCAGGAGAACAAGACCTGGATAGATGCTCAGAGTTACTGCAGACAGTATCACACAGACCTGGTCAGTGTGAGGAACCAGATTGAGAACACAGAGATAGAGCAGAAGATATCACTGAGGGGACTGCCTGTGTGGATCGGTCTGTTTCAAGACTCCTGGAGATGGTCAGACCAGAGTGACTCCTCATTCAGAAACTGGTGGCCAGGACATCCTGTAATATATCAGGGATACACCTGCACTCTGGTGTCTTCTGATCCTAATAATAATAATTATTATAAATGGATAAATTATCCCTGTGACTACAACTGTCCTTTCATCTGCTATGGTAAATTACCACATTATCCACCTGAGCTACCTGATATTATGATAACAGGGGAACTCTAAGTTTGCTCCCATGATTCACTTCTGTCATTGTGGGATTTTATTCTCTTGCCATCCCAGCTGTGGAGACCCCTGAGAAACTGAAGAGACAGGTGGTGAGAGTGAAGATGACACCAAAGGATCCAAATCTGAACGTCAGTGATCCTGCTGTTCAAGATGCCATCTTACAAGAGGTGAGTTTCACCCTGTTCATGATGGACCAACTCAGTAATGATACAATCTCTACAGACCTCCTATCTGGTCTGGGTTGTAGTCTGTTCTGGATGACCTGCTCCCTGGTCTGGGTCGTAGTCTGTTGTGGATGACCTCTTGTCTGGCCTGGGTCCTGTTGTGGATGACGTCTTGTCTGGTCTGGGTCCTGTTCTGGATGATCTCCACTCTGGTCTGGGTCCTAGTCTGTTCTGGATTATCTCCTCTCTGGTCCGGGTCCTAGTCTGTTCTGGATGACCTGCTCCCTGGTCTGGGTCGTAGTCTGTTGTGGATGACCTCTTGTCTGGTCTGGGTCCTGTTGTGGATGACCTCTTGTCTGGTCTGGGTCCTGTTCTGGATTATCTCCTCTCTGGTCTGGGTCCTAGTCTGTTCTGGATGATCTCCTCCTCTGGTCTGGGTCCTAGTCTGTTGTGGTTGACCTCTCTGGTCTGGGTCCTAGTCTGTTGTGGATGACCTCTTGTCTGGCCTGGGTCCTGTTGTGGATGACGTCTTGTCTGGTCTGGGTCCTGTTCTGGATGATCTCCTCTCTGGTCTGGGTCCTAGTCTGTTCTGGATGATCTCCTCTCTGGTCCGGGTCCTAGTCTGTTCTGGATGACCTGCTCCCTGGTCTGGGTCGTAGTCTGTTGTGGATGACCTCTTGTCTGGTCTGGGTCCTGTTGTGGATGACCTCTTGTCTGGTCTGGGTCCTGTTCTGGATTATCTCCTCTCTGGTCTGGGTCCTAGTCTGTTCTGGATGATCTCCTCCTCTGGTCTGGGTCCTAGTCTGTTGTGGTTGACCTCTCTGGTCTGGGTCCTAGTCTGTTGTGGATGACCTCTTGTCTGGTCTGGGTCCTGTTGTGGATGACCTCTTGTCTGGTCTGGGTCCTGTTCTGGATTATCTCCTCTCTGGTCTGGGTCCTAGTCTGTTCTGGATGATCTCCTCCTCTGGTCTGGGTCCTAGTCTGTTGTGGTTGACCTCTCTGGTCTGGGTCCTAGTCTGTTGTGGATGACCTCTTGTCTGGTCTGGGTCCTGTTGTGGATGACGTCTTGTCTGGTCTGGGTCCTGTTCTGGATGATCTCCTCTCTGGTCTGGTTCCTAGTCTGTTGTGGATGACCTCTTGTCTGGTCTGGGTCCTGTTGTGGATGACGTCTTGTCTGGTCTGGGTCCTGTTCTGGATGATCTCCTCTCTGTTCTGGGTCCTAGTCTGTTGTGGTTGACCTCTTCTCTGGTCTGGGTCCTAGTCTGTTGTGGATGACCTCCTCTCTGGTCTGGTTCCTAGTCTGTTCTGGATGACCTCTTGTCTGGTCTGGGTCCTAGTCTGTTGTGGATGACCTCCTCTCTGGTCTGGGTCCTAGTCTGTTGTGGATGACCTCCTCTCTGGTCTGGGTCGTAGTCTGTTGGTGGACGACCTTCTATCCTGGCCGTGTCCCCACTCTCCAAGGGTGTCTCAGGGAGAGTGGGATATACAAAAACACATTTCCAATTCACACATGTATATTAAAACACACTTGTATATGTGTGAAATAGGACAAATATTAGCCTCATCTCCTCATAGAGTCAAAGGGTTGAAGTGAAGAACGTCTCAGTATAGCAGGAAGGAATGGTAGTTGTAGACCTTTAGAATGACTAATACGGACTGAAATATTGAAATAATATCAAATCTTGTTTTTCACATACATGTGGTTAGCAGATGTTATTGCGAGTGCAGAGAAATGCTTGTGCTTCTAGTTCTGACATTGCAACAATATCTAACAGCTAATCTAACAACTCCACAACAACTACCTAATACACACAAATCTTAGTAAAGGGATGGAATAAGAATATGTACATATGAATATATGAATGGGCCGTGACTGACCAGCATAGACGAGATACAATAGATGGTATAAAGGTGTAGGGTCTCTGTGTCTCTTTGTGTTTCTCCAGATAAGGAACAAGCTGAAGGAGCAGGGGTTACCTGCAGACACCAAAGTGACGTGGAAAAAGCAGCCTGATGGGAAGGTCTTCCACAAGGAGGAAGAGGGGTCTCCCACGAAAGAAGAGGAGGAGGAGAAGATGAAGAGAGAACTCTAATTATGTACAATGTTCTCCTTACATTTCTCTTTTTATTTACATTAATATCTGTACTGGGATGCATTTTCTCAACCTAATTAAATGTGTTTTATTAAGAAAATTGTTTCATTATAAACATTAACAGTGTTTTATCATGAGGTGGTTTTCTTGATAATTTTCTTGACTTGGTTGTTTTATTACAGGGTTTGTTCTCAAGAAAGACATTTGACACATCATGTCTGTAAATGGGTTGTCTGTATTTATGTTGATATACAGTGCTGTGAAAAAATATTTGCCTCCTAATTTTCTCAACTTTTGCACATTTTTTATGCTGAATGTTATCTGATCTTCAAAGAAAACCGAGTATTAGATAAAGGGGACCTGAGTAAACAAGTGAAACAACAATTACCTACTTATTTAATTTCCTTCATAATCAAAGTTATGTAACACCCAATGTTTATGTGTGAAAAATGTATTGTCCCCTTACACTCACTAACTGGCTGTGCCACCTGTAGCTGCAACGACTCCAACCAAGGGCTTCCTGAAGTTGTTGATCAGTCTCTCACATCACTATGGAGGAATTTGGCCTACTCTTCCACTTAGAACTGCTTTAACTCAGCAACATTTGTGGGTTTTCAAGCATGAAATGATTGTTTCAAGTCCTGCCACAACATCTCAATTGGGATTAGGTCTGGATTTTGACTAGGCCATTCCAAAACGTCAAATGTGTTGCTTTTTAACCATTTTCATGTAGACTTGATTGTGTGTTTTCGATCATTGTCTTGCTGCATGACCCAGCTGCTCTTCAGCTCCATCACAGATGGATGGCCTGTCATTCTCCTGTAGAATTCTTTGATATTGAGCAGAACTTATGGTTCCTTCTACTAACTTCTTGGACTAGATGGGTCCCGTTATGTCTGATGAAAACCAAACACTGCATTCCACAGTAAAGCACTTCATATCAATTGTTAAGCATGGTGGTGGTAGTGTGATGGTTTGGGGATGCTTGCTGAGTTAAAGCAGCTCTGCATGCAGGAGTGGGCCAAAATTCCTCCACAGCGATGTGAGAGACTGATCAACAACTACAGGGAGTATTTGGTTGCTGTCCTTTGAGTTAAAGGTGGAACAACCAGTAATTGAGTGTAACGGGGCAATTACTTTTTCACACGGAGGAATTGGGTGTTGCATATCTTTGTTCATAAAATAGATAAAATAAGTATAAATATGTTTTGTTATTTGTACACTCAGGTTCACTTTATCTAATATTAGGTTTTGGTTGAAGATCTGATAACATTCAGTATCAAAAATAGAGAAAATCATAAAGGGGGCAAATACTTTTTCACAGCACTGTAAGTATCAATGTGTTTTTCTAATTGGAATGTAACTGTCTTTAATTGAAAATGTATGTAGACTATAGTTTACACAGTGCACAGCCAATGCAGTCTCAGCAAGGTTTTTATTGGTTAATGAAGATGTCTTTTCTGATGATCAAATAAATACTTGTAGCAGATTGACAACACAGGTCAGGAGTTGTGATACGTCTTATTCTATTTCAAGGTTCAACTTTATATTATTTTAATGTTTATTTGACACATTTCACTTAATGATGAAGACAGCTAGACATAACGTATATTCAACTCCTCTCTTCAGGACTCTTATACACTGGTACCAGTTAGAACCATGTCCTGCTGACCAGAGCTTTAGTTACGTTTTACATAACTTCCTCAAATCAGACAGAGGGGAACTTTACTGCATCAAGCCAGACCCAGGATATTTCCTGGAACACACAATCATGTGACATCAGTAACTAATCTGGTCCCAGATCTGTTGGTGGCCTCTTGCCAACTATTATGGTGTGTTGTGGTGCTGTGTGGCTCATTTTGTAGAGCCTGGTGCTCTCAACTCCAGTATTGTTGGTTTGATTCCACTGAGGCCGCCAATATGGAAAATGTATGCTTGACCGCTTTTGGATGAAAGGTTATGTTATATTTTATATTATGGTCTGATATTATGGTCTGCAGTGCATTAGGAAAGTATTCAGACCCCTTGACCTTTTCCACATGTTGCTACGTTACAGCCTTATTCTAAAATGGATTAAATACTTTTACCCCCTCATCATTCTACACCCAATACCCCATAATGACAATACAAATACAGGGTTTTAGAAATAAAAAACGGAAATATTAGATTTACCTAAGTAATCAGACACTTTACTCAGTACTTTGTTGAAGCACCTTTGGCAGAGATTACAGCCTCGGGTCTTCTTGGGTATGATGCTACAAGCTTGGCACACCTGTGTTTGGGGAGTTTCACCCATTCTTGTCTGTATATCCTCTCAAGCTCTGTCAGGTTGGATGGAAGTGTGGCTGCTCAAATATTTTCAAGTCTCTCCAGAGATGTTCGATCGTCCGGCCTCTGGCAGGGCCACTCAAGGACATTCAGAGACTTGTCCCGAAGCCACTTCTGTGTTGTCTTGACTATGTGTTCTGTTGGAAGGTGAACCTTGGCCCCAGTCTGAGGTCTTGAGAACTCTGGAGCAGGTTTTCATCAAGGATCTCTCTGTACTTTGCTCCGTTCGTCTTTCCCTCGATCCTGACTAGTCTCCCAGTCCCTGCCGCTGAATAACATCCCCACAGCATGATGATGCCACCACCATGCTTCACCGTAGGGATGGTACCAGGTTTCCTCCAGACGTGACGCTTGGCATTCAAGCCAAAGAGTTCAATCTTGGTTTCATCAGACCAGAGAATCTTGTTTCTCATGGTCTGAGAGACCTTTACGTGCTGAAGAAATGTTTTGGTACCCTTCCCCAGATCTGTGCCTCGACATAATCCTGTCTCAGAGCTCTACCTGAGCTCTGTTTTGGTACCCTTCCCCAGATCTGTGCCTCGACATAATCCTGTCTCAGAGCTCTACCTGAGCTCTGTTTTGGTACCCTTCCCCCTTCGACCACATTACCTTTTTTCCAAATCATCCGAATCATCCAAATCATGACCAATCAATTTAATTTACCACAGTTGAACTCCAATGAAGTACTGTAGTAGAAACATCTCAAGAATGATCAATGGAAACGGCATGAACCTGGGCTTAATTTCGAGGATCATAGCAAAGGGTCTGAATACTTATGTAAATAAGGAATTTCTGATTTGATATACATTTGTAGAAATTTCTAAAAAACTGTTTTTGCTTTGTCATTATGGGGTATTGTGTGTAGATTGATGAGGATTTTTTTTTATTATAGTAAAAGGCTATAACGTAACAAAATATGGAAAAAGTGAAGATGTCTGAATTCTTTCCGAATGCACTGAACGAAAGTGAATTAGGCCCTAATCTATGGATATCACATGACCGGGAATACAGATATGCATCTGTTTGTCACAGATATCTTGCGTTCATATTTTTGTTCAGTGTAGTATTGTTATTATCAAGCTAGAAATGACAAGGACCATAGGAGTTGCCAGATATCACAACAGATCTGGGACCTGCAGGCTACATACTGTAACTACCACACCATTCCACAAGCATCTTAGGTGTGCTGATCTAGGATCAGTTTATCCTTTCAGATCACAATGAATGAAATGACATGGACATTTGGGAGCTGCTCCTACACTCGGAAAAGAAGATTCCAAAGGCTTTATTCGACTGTCTCATATTGGCTAACCGTTTAAAAAAAACTTTCTGGTCCTATGTAAAACTCTTTCTTCCCCAGGTAGAAACCTTTTGGGTTCCATGTAGAACCCTCTGTGGAAAGGGTATTACATGACAGAGGAGAGGGAGGGCAGAACACAGGAGTGCTTACCATAGCAACCCAATAATTACATATTTATTTATATTTCACCTTTTTTTATCTAGAAAAGTCAGTTAAGGACAAATTCTTATTTTCAATGATGGCCTAGGAACAGTGGGTTAACTTTCTTGTTCAGGGGCAGAACGACAGATTTTTACTCTGGGATTAAATTTGTACCGGCCCAACACTCTAACCACTAGAAGCGCTCTAACCACTTGGCTACCTGCCGCTCCACAAGAAAGGGTTCTACATATACACAGGTGTACATTGAAACAAAAACAGGAATTCATAAAAAATAAAAAACCTTCCAGGATTTTCTGAGAGTGAGAGCTGAGACCAGGGCTGCTGGGTTCCTGCTTGTCTCTGTGGTATACTTCCAGTCCTGTTCCAAAGAAGCGTCTTTACCTGGGAGTATCACTCTCAATTTAGGCCTCACTCACTGACCTGAACAATTTGTGAAACCACACAACCCTTCGTTTTTGGACGTGAGAAGTTTGGTCGTTTTCTGTAGAATGAGACATTTTCTGGGTAACATGTCTGTCTAGAGGAGTGGGTTATCTCCTCTGGATCAACAGAACCATCACATGAACATGTTCTGTATAGCCTCTCTAACTGTTTCCTTCTCTAGTTCTGTCCAACCCCTTATCCAGTGGGATGAATTTCACGTCACAGTTTTGTATTGAGATGATTAACAAATTCAAGCAAATGAGGAACAGTGAATGGTTTAAATAGTGGTAAACATGGGATGACACACACAGTAGGAGAGACTGAGAGACAGAAAAGGGAGAGAGTAATATAGCGAGAGAGAGAAAGACAGAGAGAGACAGAGAGAGAGAGAGAGAGAGAGAGAGACAGAGTAAGAGAGTTCACTTCAAACAACAGGTGAGGCCATTTTGTGTTGTGGAATCATGTTGTAATTCTAACATATTTTATTGTAGAGACATGTTTATAATATTTATGATACTTTATTTATTCCCAGTTTGATGGTTCCAGTGTAGAATAATCAACCATGTATTCTAACCCTTGTTGGCTCTCTGAAAATGTTATGTTGAGGTTTTCCACCCCTACCCACTTCCAATACTTTAGAAACCTAACCTAACATCACTGATTGTTCCTGTCTCTGAACAGGTGATAACCCTCTATGTGGGGAGCATTATCTTCACCTGTCCTGTCACGTCATATCAGTAAAGAAGGAGAAAGACAGTTTGCATTGGTAAAGTGTTGCAACGTTGAAGTGCTTTCATTTTAATCATATATCCTTTGAATTTCACAGTGATGGAAACGTTGTTGTATCTCACCCTGCTAATCTCAGGTCAGTTTACTGTGTGTGTCCCAACAAACTTGCCCACATTGGGCCGATGAGTTGTTGCTAATCGGCTCCATATGCCCCCAAGACATTGGACCAGTGTGGCCCAGTTTGCCCAGCGTGGGCTGCCCATATCTTGGATCGGCTCTCCGTATTCGGCCCATTTGGTCCCCAAAATTATCTTATTGATTGGTCTGTGTGTATTGTCCACCCTATGGCAATCCATCAGTTTAATCTATTATAAATAGTTGTGTAAGTATGTAAACTCAGCAAAAAAAGTAATGTCCCTTTTTCAGGACCCTGTCTATCAAAGATAATTTGTAAAAATCCAAATAACTTCACAGATCTTCATTGTAAAGAGTTTAAACACTTGTTCAACACCATGCTTGTTCAATGAACCTTAAACAAATAATGAACATGCACCTGTGGAACGGTCGTTAAGACACTAACAGCTTATAGATGGTAGGCAATTAGGGTCACAGTTTTGAAAACTTAGGACACTAAACGGCCTTTCAACTGACTCTGAAAAACACCAAAAGAAAGATGCCCAGGGTCCCTGCTCATCTGCGTGAACGTGCCTTAGGCATGCTGCAAGGAGGCATGAGGACTGCAGATTTGGCCAGGGCAATAAACTGCAATGTCCGTACTGTGAGACGCCTAAGACAGCGCTACAGGGAGACAGGACGGAAAGCTGATCGTCCTAACAGTGGCAGACCACATGTAACAACACCTGCACAGGATCGGTACATTCGAACATCACATCACACCTGCGGGACAGGTACAGGATGGCAACTACAACTGCCCGAGATACACCAGGAACGCACAATCCCTCCATCAGTGCTCAGACTGCCCGCAATAGGCTGAGAGAGGCTGGACTGAGGGCTTGTAGGCACAAAACCACAGGTCCCTGGACCAGACAGGACTGGCAAAAAGTGCTCTTCACTGACGAGTCGCGGTTTTGTCTCACCAGGGGTGATGTCGGATTCGCGTTTGTCGTTGAAGGAATGAGCGTTACACAGAGGCCTGTACTCTGGAGCGGGATCGATTTGGAGGTGGAGGGTCCGTCACGGTCTGGGGCGGTGTGTCACAGCATCATCGGACTGAGCTTGTTGTCATTGCAGGCAATCATTACCAGGTAAGACATCCTCCTCCCTCATGACAATGCCACCAGCCATACTGCTCATTTTGTGCGTGATTTCCTGCAAGACAGGAATGTCAGTGTTCTGCAATGGCCAGCGAAGAGCCCCGATCTCAATCCCCATGAGCACGTCTGGGACCTGTTGGATCGGAGGGTGAGGGCTAGGGCCAGGGCCATTCCCCCTAGAAATGTCCAGGAACTTGTAAGTGCCTTGGTGGAAGAGTGGGGTAACATCTCACAGCAAGAATTGGCAAATCTGGTGGAGTCCATGAGGAGGAGATGCACTGCAGTACTTAATGCAGCTGGTGGCCACACCAGATACTGACTTATACTTTTTGACCCCTCCTCTGTTCATGCACACATTATTACATTTCTGTTGGTCACATCGCTGTGGAACATGTTCAGTTTATGTCTCAGTTTTTGAATCTTGTTATGTTCATTCAAATATTTACACATGCTAAGTTTGCTGAAAATAAACGCAGTTGACAGTGAGAAGACATTTCTTTCTTCGCTGAGTTTTTAATTATTTTATACAAGTTAAATCAAATATTCTCAATGTAATGCATAACCTGTATCCTTAAATTATGTTATTTAGCAAATGTGTCATTCATTGAGTTGTTTCTGCTGGACTTTGTGTTGTCTAGCCTGTGTTGGGTTGTTGTGGGCTTGCTCTGGATGGGTTTGTGTGGGCTCACCATGATTGAGTTCTGTGGGCTTGCTGTGGTGTAGCCCTTGTTGAGCTGCTGTGGGCTTGCTGTGGGGTAGCCCTTGTTGAGCTGCTGTGGGCTTGCTGTGGGGTAGCCCTTGTTGAGCTGCTGTGGTCTTGCTGTGGGGCAGCCCATGTTGAGCTGCTGTGGGCTTGCCTGTGTTGGGTGTTGTGGTCTTGCCTTGGGCGGTAGCTGTTGGCTTGCCTGTGTTGAGTTGCTGTGTGCTTGCTGTGGGGAAGCTTTTGTTGAAACGTTGTAGGCCTGCTGTGGGGTAACCCTTGTTGAGCTGGTGTGGGCTTGCTGTGGGACAGCCCTGATTTGAGCTGCTGTAGGCTTGCTGTGGGCAAGCTTTTGTTGAGCTATTGTAGGCTTGCTGTGGTTAGCCCTTTATGGGTTGGTGTGGACTAGCCGTGCCCACCTTGCCCACTGAACACCCACACAGGGCCCATGTGGCCATGTTTGCTGGGTGTGTGTGTATGGATGTAGCTGGTGTGTCTACAAACCAGGGTGTACTGTATGTTAACAGATCCATAGATAGTGTGGTTGGGGGTGAGAAGTTGCTGGAGAAAATGTTCCTCATGAATCATTATTCTGTTCACAGGGTTCTACACACATTCCTCATGTCTTCATCAGTATCACTTCATTACCATCTCTATGACCTGGACTGATGCCCAGAGTTGCTGCAGAGAGAATTACACTGACCTGGCTACAGTAGATGACATGGAGGACCTGAAAATGCTGATAACTAGTGCCAATGGTAGTTACAACGTCTGGATTAAACTGAAGACGGGAGACTCAATGAAGTGGAACTGGTCTCTGGCAGGCAGACGTTTCTACAGAGAGGGGGAGACTGAGTTCAGAAACTGGGACACTGGGATGCCCCAAAATGGCAACTGTGCTTTCATGAGTACATCTGGGCTGTGGAACAACACCTCCTGTGATGACCAGCATCACTTCATCTGTTATGATGGTGAATGTTTACATACTAATGATGAAGTTGGTTCTAAGTGCTGGAGCTGTCATTGAGTTGAAACACAGAATCATGATAGCTTTAAGTTGTTAATCAGATATTGATTTGTTATATAATGAATGACAACATGTACTCTACATGATCAGTAGATTATGTTTCATTGGATATTTGTATTGATTATTACATTTGACTTTTGCAGGAGAACAAGACAGCAACCTAACATACGTCTTAATTCAGGAGAACAAGACCTGGAGAGATGCTCAGAGTTACTGCAGACAGTATCACACAGACCTGGTCAGTGTGAGGAACCAGACTGAGAACACAGAGATAGAGAAGAAGATATCACTGAGGGGACTGCTGTTGTGGATCGGTCTGTTTCAAGACTCCTGGAGATGGTCAGACCAGAGTGACTCCTCATTCAGAAACTGGTGGCCAGGATATCCTGTAATATATCAGGGATACACCTGCACTCTGGTGTCTTCTTATCCTAACTATTATTATTCTAAATGGATAAATCATCCCTGTGACTACAGCTGTCCTTTCATCTGCTATGGTAAATTACCACATTATCCACCTGATCTACCTGATATTATGATAACAGGGGAACTCTAATGTTGCCCCCATGATTCACTTCTGTCATTGTGGGATTTTATTCTCTTGCCATCCCAGCTGTGGAGACCCCTGAGAAACTGAAGAGACAGGTGGTGAGAGTGAAGATGACACCAAAGGATCAAAATCTGAACCTCAGTGATCCTGCTGTTCAAGACGCCATCTTACAAGAGGTGAGTTTCACCCTGTTCATGATGGACCAACTCAGTAATGATACAATCTCTACAGACCTCCTATCTGGTCTGGGTTCTAGTCTTTTCTGGATGACCTGCTCCCTGGTCTGGGTCGTAGTCTGTTGTGGATGACCTCTTGTCTGGTCTGGGTCCTGTTGTGGATGACCTCTTGTCTGGTCTGGGTCCTGTTCTGGATGACCTCCTCTCTGGTCTGGGTCCTAGTCTGTTCTGGATGATCTCCTCCTCTGGTCTGGGTCCAAGTCTGTTGTGGATGACCTCCTCTCTGGTCTGGGTCCTAGTCTGTTGGTGGACGACCTTCTATCCTGGCCGTGACCCCACTCTCCAAGGATGTCTCAGGGAGAGTGGGATATACAAAAACACATTTCCAATTCACACATGTATATTAAAACACACTTGTACATGTGTGAAATAGGACAAATATTAGCCTCATCTCCTCATAGAGTCAAAGGGTTGAAGTGAAGAACGTCTCAGTATAGCAGGAAGGAATGGTAGTTGTAGACTTTTAGAATGACTAATACGGACTGAAATATTCAAATAATATCAAATCTTGTTTTTCACATACATGTGGTTAGCAGATGTTATTGCGAGTGTAGCAAAATGATTGTGCTTCTAGTTCTGACATTGCAACAATATCTAACAACTAATCTAACAATTCCACAACAACTACCTAATACACACAAATCTTATTAAAGAGATGGAATAAGAATATGTACATATAAATATATGGATGGGCCGTGACTGACCACTATAGAGGAGATGCAATAGATGGTATAAAGGTGTGGGTCTCTGTGTCTCTTTGTGTTTCTTCAGATAAGGAACAAGCTGAAGGAGCAGGGGTTACCTGCAGACACCAAAGTGACGTGGAAAAAGCAGCCTGATGGGAAGGTCTTCCACAAGGAGGAAGAGGGGTCTCCCACGAAAGAAGAGGAGGAGAAGAAGATGAAGAGAGAACTCTAATTATGTACAATGTTCTCCTTTCATTTCTCTTTTTATTTACATTAATACTCTGTACTGCGATGCATTTTCTCAACCTAATTATTTCTGTTTTATTAAGAATTTTTTTTCATTATAAACATTAATACTGTTTATCATGAGATGTTTTCCTTGATAATTTTAAGTTGTATTACAGGTTTTGTTCTCAAGAAAGACATTTGACATCATGTCTGTAAATTAGTTGTCTGTATTTATGTTGATATACAGTGCTGTGAAAAAATATTTGCCTCCTTTCTAATTTTCTCAACTTTTGCAATTTTTTTATGCTGAATGTTGTCTCATCTTCAAAGAAAACAGAGTATTAGATAAAGGGGACCTGAGTGAACAAGTGAAACAACAATTACATACTTATTTAATTTCCTTCATAATCAAAGTTATGTAACACCCAATGTTTATGTGTGAAAAATGTATTGTCCCCTTACACTCACTAACTGGCTGTGCCACCTTTAGCTGCAATGACTCCAACCAAGGGCTTCCTGAAGTTGTTGATCAGTCTCTCACATCCCTATGGAGGAATTTTGGCCCACTCTTCCACTTAGAACTGCTTTACCTCAGCAACATTTGTGGGTTTTCAAGCATGAAATGTTAGTTTCAAGTCCTGCCACAAAATCTAAATTGGGATTAGGTCTGGATTTTGACTAGGCCATTCCAAATCTTCAAATGTGTTGCTTTTTAACCATTTTCATGTAGACTTGATTGTGTGTTTTGGATCATTGTCTTGCTGCATGACCCAGCTGCTCTTCAGCTTGGCCTGTCATTCTCCTGTAGAATTCTTTGATACAGAGCAGAACTCATGGTTCCTTCTACTAACTTCTTGGACTAGATGGGTCCCGTTATGTCTGATGAAAACCTAACACTGAATTCCACAGTAAAACACTTCATAACAATTGTTAAGCATGGTGGTGGTAGTGTGATGGTTTGGGGATGCTTGCTGAGTTAAAGCAGTTCTGCATGCAAGAGTGGGCCAAAATTCCTCCACAGCGATGTGAGAGACTGATCAACAACTACAGGGAGTATTTGGTTGCAGTCATTAGAGCTAAAGGTGGAACAACCAGTAATTGAGTGTAACGGGGCAATTACTTTTTCACACAGGTGAATTGGGTGTTGCATATCTTTGTTCATAAAATAGATAAAATAAGTATAAATATGTTTTGTTATTTGTACACTCAGGTTCACTTTATCTAATATTAGGTTTTGGTTGAAGATCTGATAACATTCAGTCTAAAAAATATAGAGAAAATCATAAAGGGGGCAAATACTTTTCAAATCAAATCAAATCAAATCAAATTTTATTTGTCACATACACATGGTTAGCAGATGTTAATGCGAGTGTAGCGAAATGCTTGTGCTTCTAGTTCCGACCATGCAGTAGTATCTAACAAGTAATCTAACAAATTCACAACAACTACCTTATACACACAAGAGTAAAGGAATGAATACGAGTATGTACATATAAATATATGGATGAGCGATGGCTGACCGGCATAGGCAAGATGCAGTAGATGGTATGGAGTACAGTATATACACATATATATATATGAGATGAGTAATGTAGGATATGTAAACATTATATAAATGGCATTGTTTAAAGTGGCTAGTGATACATTATTTCATCCAGTTATAATTATTAAAGTGGCTAGAGATTTGGGTCGATGGCCGAACGGCATAGGCAAGATACAGTAGATGGTTTAGAGTACAGTGTATACATTTGATATGAGTATGTCGGATACGTAAACATTATATACAAAATTGTTTAAAGTGGCTAGTGATACATTTGTTACATCCAATTCCTATGTTTAAAGTGGCTAGAGATTTAAGTCAGTATGTTGGCAGCAGCCACTCAATGTTAGTGATTGCTGTTTAACAGTCTGATGGCCTTGAGGTAGAAGCTGTTTTTCAGTCTCTCGGTCCCAGCTTTGATGCACTTGTACTGACCTCGCCTTCTGGATGATAGCGGGGTGAACAGGCAGTGGCTCGGGTGGTTGTTGTCCTTGATGATCTTTTTGGCCTTTCTGTGACATCGGGTGGTGTAGGTGTCCTGGAGGGCAGGTAGTTTAACCCCGGTGATGCTTGTGCAGTCCTCACTACCCTCTGGAGAGCCTTACGGTTGTGGGCGGAGCAGTTGCCGTACCAGGCGGTGATACAGCCCGACAGGATGCTCTCGATTGTGCATCTGTAAAAGTTTGTGAGTGATTTTGGTGACAAGCCAAATTTCTTCAGCCTCCTGAGGTTGAAGAGGCGCTGTTGCGCCTTCTTCACCACGCTGTCTGTGTGGGTGGACCAATTCAGTTTGTCCGTGATGTGTACGCCGAGGAACTTAAAACTTTCCACCTTCTCCACTACTGTCCCCTCGATGTGGATAGGGAGGTGCTCCCTCTCCTGTTTCCTGAAGTCCACGATCATCTCCTTTGTTTTGTTGACATTGAGTGAGAGGTTATTTTCCTGACACCACACTCCGAGGACCCTCACCTCCTCTCTGTAGGCCGTCTCGTCGTTGTTGGTAATCAAGCCTACCACTGTAGTGTCGTCAGCAAACTTGATGATTGAGTTGGATGCGTGCTTGGCCACGCAGTCATGGGTAAACAGGGAGTACAGGAGAGGGCTGAGAACGCACCCTTGTGGGGCCCCAGTGTTGAGGATCAGCGGGGTGGAGATGTTGTTTCTACCCTCACCACCTGGGACCGGCCCGTCAGGAAGTCCAGGACCCAGTTGCACAGGGCTGGGTCGAGACCCAGGGTCTCGAGCTTAATGACGAGCTTGGAGGGAACTATGGTGTTAAATGCTGAGCTGTAGTCGATGAACAGCATTCTTACATAAGTATTCCTCTTGTCCAGATGGGTTAGGGCAGTATGCAGTGTGATTGCGATTGCGTCGTCTGTGGACCTATTGGGACGGTAAGCAAATTGGAGTGGGTCCAGGGTGTCTGGCAGGATGGAGGATGGAGGTGATATGATCCTTGACTAATCTCTCAAAGCACTTCATGATGACGGAAGTGAGTGCTAGTCATTTAGCTCAGTCACCTTAGCTTTCTTGGGAACAGGAACAATGGTGGCCCTCTTGAAGCATGTGGGAACAGCAGACTGGGATAGGGACTGATTGAATATGTCCGTAAACACACCAGCCAGCTGGTCTGCGCATGCTCTGAGGACACGGCCAGGGATGCCATCTGGGCCGGCAGCCTTGCGAGGGTTAACACATTTAAATGTTTTCTCACATTGGCTGCGGTGAAGGTGAGCCCGCAGGTTTTGGTAGCGGGCCGTGTCGGTGGCACTGTATTGTCCTCAAAGCGAGCAAAGAAGTTGTTTAGTTTGTCTGGGAGCAGGACGTCATGGTCCGCGACGGGGTTGGTTTTCTTTTGTAGTCCGTGATTGACTGTAGACCCTGCCACATTCCTCTTGTGTCTGAGCCATTGAATTGTGACTCTACTTTGTCTCTATATTGACGCTTAGCTTGTTTGATTGCCTTGCGGAGGGAGTAGCTGCACTGTTTGTATTCAGTCATGTTTCCGGTAGCCTTTACCTGGTTAAAGCAGTGGTTCGCGCTTTCAGTTTTGCGCGAATGCTGCCATCAATCCATGGTTTCTGGTTGGGGAAGGTTTTGATATTTGCTATGGGTACAACATCACCAATGCATTTGCTAATAAACTCGCTCACCGAATCAGCGTATACATCAATGTTGTTGTCAGATGCTATCCGGAACATATCCCAGTCCACGTGCTCAAGCAATCTTGAAGCATGGAATCAGATTGTTCGGACCAGCGTTGAACAGACCTGAGAACGGGCGTTTCCTGTTTTAGTTTCTGTTTGTAGGCTGGGAGCAACAAAATGGAGTCATGGTCAGACTTGCCGAAGGAGGGCGGAGAATAGCCTTGTATGCATCACGGAAGTTGGAATAACAGTGGTCCAGGATTTTACCAGCCCGGGTGGCACATTCGATATGCTGGTAAAATTTCGGAGCCTTGTTCTTAAATTAGCCTTATTAAAATCCCCAGCCACAATAAATGCAGCCTCAGGATATGTGGTTTCCAGTTTACATAGAGTCCGATGAATTTCTTTCAGTGCCGTCGATGTATTAGCTTGAGGGGGATGTACACGGCTGTGATTATAATCGAAGAGAATTCTCTTGGTAGATAATGCGGTCTGCATTTGATTGTAAGGAATTCTATGTCAGGTGAACAAAAGGACTTGAGTTCCTGTATGTTGTTATGATCACACCACGTCTCGTTAATCATAAGACACACACCCCGCCCTTCTTCTTACCAGAGAGATGTTTGTTTCTGTCGCGCGATGCGTGGAGAAACCAGGTGGCTGTACCGACTCTGATAACGTGTCCTGAGTGAGCCATGTTTCCGTGGAAGCAAAGAACGTTGCAGTCTCGGATGTCTCTCTGAAAGGCAACCCTCGATCGGATTTCGTCTACTTTGTTGTCAAGAGACTGTACATTGGCGATTAAAATACTCGGGAGAGGTGCACGATGCGCCCGTCGGCGTAGCTTGACCAAAAGACCGGCGCGTTTCCCTCTTCTCGGCGCCGCCGTTGTTTTGAGTAGCCACGTGCTATCCAGTCTGTTGTTGTGTTTGGGTTAACGAAAGGAGAATCCTCTTTGGGAAAGTCGTATTCCTGGTCGTAATGTTGGTAAGTTGACGTTGCTCTTATATCCAATAGTTCCTCCCGGTTGTATGTAATAAAACTTAATATTTTCCGGGGTAACAATGTAAGAAGTAAAACATAAAAAAACAAAATACTGCATGGTTTCCTGAGAACGTGAAGCGAGGCTGCCATCTCTGTCGGCGCCGGAATCTCAGTTTTCTACAATCCTCTTTTTCACAGCACTGTAAGTATCAATGTGTTTTTCTAATTGGAATGTAACTGTCTTTAATTGAAAATGTATGTAGACTATAGTTTACACAGTGCACAGCCAATGCAGTCTCAGCAAGGTTTTTATTGGTTAATGAAGATGTCTTTTCTGATGATCAAATAAATACTTGTAGCAGATTGACAATACAGGTCAGGAGTTGTGATACGTCTTATTCTATTTCAAGGTTCAACTTTATATTATTTTAATGTTTATTTGACACATTTCACTTAATGATGAAGACAGCTAGACATAACGTATATTCAACTCCTCTCTTCAGGACTCTTATACACTGGTACCAGTTAGAACCATGTCCTGCTGACCAGAGCTTTAGTTACGTTTTACATAACTTCCTCAGATCAGACAGAGGGGAACTTTACCGCATCAAGCCAGACACAGGATATTTCCTGGAACACACAATCATGTGACATCAATAACTAATCTGGTCCCAGATCTGTTGGTGGCCTCTTGCCAACTATTATGGTGTGTTGTGGTGCTGTGTGGCTCATTTTGTAGAGCATGGTGCTCTCAACTCCAGGATTGTTGGTTTGATTCCCCTGAGGCCTGCCAATATGGAAAATGTATGCCTGACCGCTTTTGGATGAAAGGTTATATTATATTTTATATTATGGTCTGATATTATGGTCTGCAGTGCATTAGGAAAGTATTCAGACCCCTTGACCTTTTCCAAATGTTGCTTCGTTACAGCCTTATTCTAAAATGGATTAAATACTTTTACCCCCTCATCAATCTACACACAATACCCCATAATGACAATACAAACACAGGGTTTTAGAAATAAAAAACGGAAATATTAGATTTACCTAAGTATTCAGACACTTTACTCAGTACTTTGTTGAAGCACCTTTGGCAGAGATTACAGCCTCGGGTCTTCTTGGGTATGATGCTACAAGCTTGGCACACCTGTGTTTGGGGAGTTTCACCCATTCTTGTCTGCATATCCTCTCAAGCTCTGTCAGGTTGGATGGAAGTGTGGCTGCTCAAATATTTTCAAGTCTCTCCAGAGATGTTCGATCGTCCGGCCTCTGGCAGGGACACTCAAGGACATTCAGAGACTTGTCCCAAAGCCACTTCTGCATTGTCTTGACTATGTGTTCTGTTGGAAGGTGAACCTTGGCCCCAGTCTGAGGTCTTGAGAACTCTGGAGTCGGTTTTCATCAAGGATCTCTCTGTACTTTGCTCCGTTTGTCTTTCCCTCGATCCTGACTAGTCTCCCAGTCCCTGCCGCTGAATAACATCCCCACAGCATGATGATGCCACTACCATGCTTCACCGTAGGGATGGTGCCAGGTTTCCTCCAGACGTGACGCTTGGCATTCAAGCCAAAGAGTTCAATCTTGGTTTCATCAGACCAGAGAATCTTGTTTCTCATGGTCTGAGAGACCTTTACGTGCTGAAGAAATGTTTTGGTACCCTTCCCCAGATCTGTGCCTCGACATAATCCTGTCGTAGAGCTCTACCTGAGCTCTGTTTTGGTACCCTTCCTCAGATCTGTGCCTCGACATAATCCTGCCTCAGAGCTCTACCTGAGCTCTGTTTTGGTACCCTTCCCCCTTCGACCACATTACCTTTTTTCCAAATCATCCGAATCATCCAAATCATGACCAATCAATTTAATTTACCACAGTTGAATGAAAAATGAACTCCAATTAAGTACTGTAGTATAAACATTTCAAGAATGATCAATGGAAACGGCATGAACCTGAGCTCAATTTTGAGGATCATAGCAAAGGGTCTGAATACTTATGTAAATTAGGAATTTCTGCTTTTTATATACATTTGTATAAATGTCTAAAAACCAGTTTTTGCTTTGTCATTATGGGGTATTGTGTGTAGATTGATGAGGATTGAAAAAAAATGATAGTATAAGGCTGTAACTTAACATAATGTGGAAAAAGTGAAGATGTCTGAATACTTTCCAAATGCACTGAACGAAAGTCAATTAGGCCCTAATTTATGGATTTCACATGACCGGGAATACAGATATGCATCTGTTTGTCACAGATATCTTGCGTTCATATTTTTGTTCAGTGTAGTATGGTTATTATCAAGCTAGAAATGACAATGACCATATGAGTTGCCAGACATCACAACAGATTTGGGACCTGCAGGCTACATACTGTAACTACCACACCATTCCACAAGCATCTTAGATGTGCAGATCTGCGTTCCATGTAGATCCCTCTGTGGAAAGGGTTTTACATGACAGAGCAGAGGGAGGGCAGAACACCCAATGAGAGAGCAGAGGGAGGGCAGAACACCCAATGACAGAGCAGAGGGAGGGCAGAACACCCAATGACAGAGCAGAGGGAGGGCAGAACACAGGAGTGCTTACCATAGCAACCCAATAATTATCTTGAGGACATTATCATATTTATTTATATTTTACCTTTATTTTCCCTAGACAAGTCAGTTATGGACAAATTATTATTTCCAATGACGGCCTACGAACAGTGGGTTAACTGCCTTGTTCAGCGTCAGAGCGACAGATTTTTACCTTGTCAGCGCAGGGATTAAATCTTGCAACCTTTCGGTTACTAGTCCAACGCTCTAACCACTAGGCTACCTGCCGCTCCACAAGAAAGGGTTCTACATATACACAGATGTATATTGAAACAGGAATTCATAAAAAAGAAAAACCTTCCAGTATTTTCTGAGAGTGATACCAGGGCTGCTGGGTTCCTGCCTGTCTCTGTGGTATACCTCCAGTCTTGTTCCAGTCAAGTGTCTTTACCTGGGAGTATCACTGTCAATTCAGGCCTCACTCACTGACCTGAACAATTCTTGAAACCATACAACCCTTAGTTTTTGGCTGTGAGAAGTTGGGCTGTTTTCTGTAGAATTAAGACAATGTCTGTCTAGAGGAGTGGGTTATCTCCTCTGGATCAACAGATCCATCACATGAACATGTTCTGTACCTTCTTTCTAAATGTTTCCTTCTCTAGTTCTGTCCAACCCCTTATCCAGTGGGATGAATGTCACGTCACAGTTTTGTTTTGTTTTGAGATGACTAACAAATTCAAGCAAATGAGGAACAGTGTAAGGTTTAAATAGGGATCAACATGGGATGACATACACACAGTAGGAGAGACAGAGAGACAGAAAGGGGAGAGAGTAATATAGCGAGAGAGAGATAGAGACAGAGACAGAGACAGAGAGAGAGAGTAAGAGAGTTCTCTTCAAAAAACAGGTGAGGCCATTTTGTTTTGTGGAATCATGTTGAAATTTTAACATATTTTATTGCAGAGAAATGTTTATAATATTTATAAGCTACTTTTTTATTCCCAGTTTGAAGGTTCCAGTGTAGAATAATCAACCATGTATTCTAACCCTTGTTGGCTCTCTGGAAATGTTATGTTGAGGATTTTCACCCCTACCCACTTCCAATACTTTAGAAACCTAACCTAACATCACTGATTGTTCCTGTCTCTGAACAGGTGATAACCCTCTATGTGGGGAGCATTATCTTCACCTGTCCTGTCACGTCATCTCAGTAAAGAAGGAGAAAGACAGTTTGCATTGGTAAAGTGTTGCAACCTTGAAGTGCATGAATTTTAATCATGTATCCTTTGAATTTCACAGTGATGGAAACGTTGTTGTATCTCACCCTGCTAATCTCAGGTCAGTTTACTGTGTGTGTGTCCCAGCAAACATGCCAACATTGTGCTGATGTGTTATTGCTAATCGGCTCCATATTGCCCCCAAGACATTGGCCAGGTGTGGCCCAGTGTGGCCCAGTTTTGGCAGCTCACATCTGGTCAGGACAGCCTTCACTTTTCCTGAAATAAGCCCACTCTTTGGATCAGCTGTCTGTTTTGGGCCCATGTGGTACCCAAAATGATCTTACGTATTGGTCCTGTGTGTATTGACCACCTCATGATAATTTATCAGTTATATCTCTTATCAGTATAATCTATTATGTATAGGTATTTATGTATATGTCACTTATTTAGTAAAAGTTCAATCAAATAATGTTAAAGTAATGAATCAATTGTAACATTTATGAGCCCTATATTCTGTTAGGTGTTTTCACATATGGTCCTGTTTAAAATAACTCATCTCAGTCCTGTTTAAAGTCAACTGGGGTAAAAAAGAGATAGCAACATAACTCTGTTATCTTTGTATTCACACTGCCCCTGCCGTTGAAGGAGGACTCAACTCTTTCCTAGTTCACTTCACCTATTTTGTGGACTGGGTCATATTTGCATTCACATTTCTATGTTTAGAAAGGAACCAAGATCTTTTTCAAGCATTCACTCATTGCACCCTGGGATTTTACAAAGTGCAGGACAAGCCATTCAATCAGAATGTGTTATCGGACAAATAGACTTACATTTTGGAAGATAACAGATATAGATATACAAATTATAATCAAAACATACTATTAACATGTACTGTACATTTCATTGCTAACAGAACAAATAGCAATATAATAACTGCAGAATAACTACAGAATAAATAATGGTTTAATTGAAAATTGTACACGGAAGGTAGTGTACTGTCCCTTTAAGAGCTGGAAGAGATGTTGTACCCTATATTGTGATGTCACCAAATAGAATGTCTTCTCACACTAATCAAAACACACAATCAATAAACAGCTGATGAACATCTCTTAGCCTATAGATCACACATTACAAACAAATAATCTGAACTAAAAGCTTGACACATTTTGGAATTCTGTGCATCCTTGACTATCGGTCATCAGTATCCAAAAACAGGACATTATTTCCTGTGAACCTGCACATCATCACATTCTATCGTTTGTGGCACCAATGTTGAGGGGTTATGTCAGGGGAAACAGTGTTGCAGTAGTCTAGTGTGAGGGGTTATGTCAGGGGAAACAGTGTTGCAGTAGTCTAGTGTGAGGGGTTATGTCAGGGGAAACAGTGTTGCAGTGGTCTAGTGTGAGGGGTTATGTCAGGGGAAACAGTGTTGCAGTAGTCTAGTGTGAGGGGTTATGTCAGAGGAAACAGTGTTGCAGTAGTCTAGTGTGAGGGGTTATGTCAGGGGAAACAGTGTTGCAGTAGTCTTGTGTGAGGGGTTATGTCAGGGGAAACAGTGTTGCAGTAGTCTAGTGTGAGGGGTTATGTCAGAGGAAACAGTGTTGCAGTAGTCTAGTGTGAAGGTTATGTCAGGGGAAACAGTGTTGCAGTAGTCTAGTGTGAGGGGTTATGTCAGGGGAAACAGTGTTGCAGTAGTCTAGTGTGAGGGGTTATGTCAGGGGAAACAGTGTTGCAGTAGTCTAGTGTGAGGGGTTATGTCAGATGGAAACAGTGTTGCAGTAGACTAGTGTGAGGGGTTATGTCAGGGGAAACAGTGTTGCAGTATACTAGTGTGAGGGGTTATGTCAGTAGTCTATCTAGTGTGAGGGTTTATGTCAGGGGAAACAGTGTTGCAGTAGTCTAGTGTGAGGGGTTATGGCAGGGGAAACAGTGTTTCAGTAGCCTGGTGTGAGGGGTTATGTCAGGGGAAACAGTGTTGCAGTAGTCTAGTGTGAGGGGTTATGTCAGGGGAAACAGTGTTGCTGTAGTCTAGTGTGAAGGGTTATGTCAGGGGAAACAGTGTTGCTGTAGTCTAGTGTGAAGGGTTATGTCAGGGGAAACAGTAAGCAGTAGTCTAGTGTGAGGGGTTGTGTCAAGGGAAACAGTGTTGCAGTAGTCTAGTGTGAGGGGTTATGTCAGGGGAAACAGTGTTGCAGTAGTCTAGTGTGAGGGGTTATGTCAGGGGAAACAGTGTTGCAGTAGTCTAGTGTGAGGGGTTATGTCAGGTGGAAACAGTGTTGCAGTAGACTAGTGTGAGGGGTTATGTCAGGGGAAACAGTGTTGCAGTAGTCTAGTGTGAGGGGTTATGTCAGATGGAAACAGTGTTTCAGTAGTCTAGTGTGAGGGGTTATGTCAGGGGAAACAGTGTTGCAGTAGTCTAGTGTGAGGGGTTATGTCAGGGGAAACAGTGTTGCAGTGTTCTAGTGTGAGGGGTTGTCAGGGGAAACAGTGTTTCAGTAGTCTAGTGTGAGGGGTTATGTCAGGGGAAACATTGTTGCAGTAGTCTAGTGTGTGGCCCGTGAATAATGACAAGCCAACCTGTGGAGCTTTTTGTTCACATTGCACTAATGAAAGGGAAACCGGACGTGGAATTTCAGCGAACCAAAGTCAGACCACCTCAGTTTTGTTTGCTTCGGGGCTCTCTTCAGTGTTCTGAATTCCTTTGGAGGGTTCACACTGTACATAAAATTATGCGAACCACGCTAAGTTCACAGAAATTATCTGAAATGGACCAAGTGTGTAAACACCCTTATTTATCTAATGTGTTACATTACACCAGAATGACAACCATAGTAGCTGATGTCATTCACTGAGATGTTGCAGCTGGGCTTTGAGTGGGCTAGCCCTTGTTGAGAAGGTGTGGGCTTGCTTTGGGCTTGCTGTTGGCTAGCCCATGCCTACCTTGCCCACTGAATACCCACGCAGGGCAAGTTTGGTCTTGTACGCTGGGTTTGTGTGTGTTCATGGCTTTAGGTGTGTGTGTTTTTAGGGATGTAGTGTGTGTGTGTGTGTGTGTTTGATCCATAGATAGTTTGGTTCGGGATAAGAAGTTGCTGGAGAAAATGTCCCTCATGAATCATTATTCTGTTCACAGGGTTCTACACACATTCCTCAAGTCTTCATCAGTATCACTTCATTACCAACTCTATGAACTGGACTGATGCCCAGAGTTACTGCAGAACACATTACACTGACCTGGCCACAGTAGACGACATGGAGGACCAGAATACCAGTGTCAGTAGTTATAAATCCTTGTTCTGGATCGGACTGAAGAATGGAGACTCAATGAAGTGGCTCTGGTCGCTGGCAGGCAGACGTTTCTACAGAGAGGGGGAGACTGAGTTCAGAAACTGGGACACTGGGATGCCCCAAAATGGCAACTGTGCTTTCATGAGTACATCTGGGCTGTGGAACAACACCTCCTGTGATGACCAGCATTACTTCATCTGTTATGATGGTGAGTGTTTACATACTAATGATGAAGCCTGTTCTAAGTGCTGGAGCTGCCATTGAGTTGAAACATAGACTCATGATAGCTTTAAGTTGTTAATCAGTTATTGATCTGTTATATAATGAATGACAACATGTACTCTACATGATCAGTAGATTATGTTTCATTGGATATTTGTATTGATTATTACATTTGACTTTTTGCAGGAAAACAAGACACCAACCTAACATACGTCTTAATTCATGAGAACAAGACCTGGATAGATGCTCAGAGTTACTGCAGACAGTATCACACAGACCTGGTCAGTGTGAGGAACCAGACTGAGAACACAGAGATAGAGCAGAAGATATCACTGAGGGGACTGCCTGTGTGGATTGGTCTGTTTCAAGACTCCTGGAGATGGTCAGACCAGAGTGACTCCTCATTCAGAAACTGGTTGCCAGGACATCCTGTAATATATCATGGATACAACTGCACTCTGGTGTCTTCAGATCCTTCTTCTTCTTATTATACTAAATGGATAAATCATTCCTGTGACTACAGCTATCCTTTCATCTGCTATGGTAAGTTACCATATTCTCCACCTGATCTACCTGATATTATGATAACAGGAGAACTCTAATGTTGCCCCCATAATTCACCACTGTCATTGTGGGATTTTGTTCTCTTGTATCTTGTATCTTTTGTAGACACAGATGTGAAGACCACGACTTCCCCACCGACCACACCCACACCCACAATAATTACCACGACTGCCCCTCTGCCCACACCCACGACTTCCCCACCGACCACACCGACACCCACAACCACAACAATTCCCACGGCTGCACCTCAACCCACATCCACAACCACGACTGCCCCCCAGCCCACATCCACTACCACGACTGCCCCCCAGCCCACATCCACAACCACGACTGCACCCCAGCCCACATCCACAACCACGACTGCCCCCCAGCCCACATCCACAACCACGACTGCCCCCCAGCCCACATCCACAACCACGACTGCCCCTCAACCCACATCCACAACCACGACTGCCCCCAACCCACATCCACAACCACGACTGCCCCCAGCCCACATCCACAACCACGACTGCCCCCAACCCACATCCACAACCACGACTGCCCCCAGCCCACATCCACAACCACGACTGCCCCGGCCCACATCCACAACCACGACTGCACCCCAGCCCACATCCACAACCATGACTGCCCCCAGCCGACATCCACAACCACGACTGCCCCCAGCCCACATCCACAACCACGACTGCCCCCAGCCCACATCCACAACCACGACTGCCCCCAACCCACATCCACAACCACGACTGCCCCCAGCCCTCATCCACAACCACGACTGCCCCCAGCCCACATCCACAACCACGACTGCCCCCAACCCACATCCACAACCACGACTGCCCCCAGCCCACATCCACAACCACGACTGCCCCCCAGCCCACATCCACAACCACCACTACCCCCAACCCACATTCACAACCACGACTGCCCCCCAGCCCACATCCACAACCACGACTACCCCCCAGCCAGTAACCAAATACAGTACTGCCTCCCCGACCCTGAGAAACCCCATCTGAAGAGACAGGTGGTGAGAGTGAAGATGACCCCAAATGACCAAAATGTAAACATCAGAGATCCTGCTGTTCAGGACGCCATCTTACAAGAGGTGAGTTTCACCCTGTTCATGAAGAACCAACTCAGAAATGAAACAAACTCTACAGACCTCCTATCTGGTCTGGGTTTTAGTCTGTTGTGGATGACCTCCTCTTTGGTCTGGGTCCTAGTCTGTTGTGGATGACCTCCTCTCTGGTCTGGGTCCTAGTCTGTTGGTGGACGACCTTCTATCCTGGCCGTGACCCCACTCTCCAAGGATGTCTCAGGGAGAGTGGGATATACAAAAACACATTTCCAATTCACACATGTATATTAAAACACACGTGTACATGTGTGAAATAGGACAAG
Organism: Brachymystax lenok tsinlingensis; assembly: GCA_030435695.1. Taxonomy (NCBI): domain Eukaryota; kingdom Metazoa; phylum Chordata; class Actinopteri; order Salmoniformes; family Salmonidae; genus Brachymystax; species Brachymystax lenok. The sequence continues at coordinate 19,996,669 of CM059798.1, forward strand.
TATTAGCCTCATCTCCTCATAGAGTCAAAGGGTTGAAGTGAAGAACGTCTCAGTATAGCAGGAAGGAATGGTAGTTGTAGACCTTTAGAATGACTAATACGGACTGAAATATTAAAATCAAATCAATCTTGTTTTTCACATGGTTAGCAGATGTTATATTTAGTGTAGCAAAATGCTTGTGCTTCTAGTTCTGACAGTGCAGCAATATCTAACAACTAATCCAACAACTCCACAACAACTACCTAATACACACAAATCTAAGTAAAGGGATGGAATAAGAATATGTACATATAAATATATGGATGGGCCATGACTGACAAGCATAGACGAGGCGCAATAGATGGTATAAAAGTGTGGGTCTCTGTGTCTCTTTGTGTTTCTCCAGATAAGCAACAAGCTGAAGAAGCAGTGGTTACCTGCAGACACCAAAGTGACGTGGAAAAAGCAGCCTGATGGGAACGTCTTTCACAAGGAGGAAGAGGGGTCTCTCACGAAGAAGAGGAGGAGGAGATGAACACAATGATGACAAAGAGAGAATTCTAATTATGTAAAATGTTCTCCTTACATTTCTCTTTTTATTTACATTAATAATCTGTACTGGGATGCATACCTAATTAAATGTGTTTTATTAAGCAAATTGTTTCATTATAAACATTAACAGTATTTTATCATGAGGTGTTTTTCTTGATCATTTTCTTGACTTGGTTATTTTATTACAGGGTTTGTTCTCAAGAAAGACATTTGTGTCATGTCCAGGCCAGAGTCTTAAGCTGGCGTGTTTATGTTTAGTTTTTGGTGAAAGGTTTTTCTGTTCTAGGTTATCTATTTCTATGTTGGGGTAATGGTTCCCAATTAGAGGCAGCTGAGTGTCGTTACCTCTAATTGGCAACTATGTATATGTTTGTAGTTTGCACTAGGGGTTTGTGGGTTATTGTTTGTACATAGCTTTGTTTGTGTCATTAGTTATGGTTCAACGTTACGATCTTCGTTTTCGTTCGTTTTGTTGTTTTTGTCCAAGTTACGTTATTCAATAATGAATGTATACTGGATACCTCGCTGCGCCTTGGTCTGTCCCTTCTGGAGATCGTGACAATTTGACACATCATGTCTGTAAATTAGTTGTCTGTATTTATGTTGATATACAGTGCTGTGAACAAAATATTTGCCTCCTTTCTAATTTTCTCAACTTTTGCATATTTTTGATGCTGAATGTTATCTGATCTTCAAAGAAAACAGAGCATTAGATAAAGGGGACCTGAGTGAACAAGTGAAACAATAATTACAAACTTATTTAATTTCCTTCATAATCAAAGTTATGTAACACCAAATGTTTATGTGTGAAAAATGTATTGTCCCCTTACACTCACTAACTGGCTGTGCCACCTTTAGCTGCAACGACTCCAACCAAGGGCTTCCTGAAGTTGTTGATCAGTCTCTCACATCCCTATGGTGGAATTTTGGCCCACTCTTCCACTTAGAACTGCGTTAACTCAGCAACATTTGTGGGTTTTCAAGCATGAAATGTTAGTTTCAAGTCCTGCCACAATAACTCAATTGGAATTAGGTCTGGATTTTGACTAGGCCATTCCAAAACTTCAAATGTGTTGCTTTTTAACCATTTTCATGTAGACTTGATTGTGTGTTTTGGATCATTGTCTTGCTGCATGACCCAGCTGCTCTTCAGCTTCAGCTCACAGACGGATGGCCTGTCATTCTCCTGTAGAATTATTTGATATTGAGCAGAACTCATGGTTCCTTCTACTAACTTCTTGGACTAGATGGGTCCTGTTATGTCTGATGAAAACCAAACACTGCATTCCACAGTAAAACAATTCATATCAATTGTTAAGCATGGTGGTGGAAGTGTGATGGTTTGGGGATGCTTGCTGAGTTAAAGCAGCTCTGCATGCAAGAGTGGGCCAAAATTCCTCCACAGCGATGTGAGAGACTGATCAACAACTACAGGGAGTATTTGGTTGCTTTGTTAATTAAATGGATAAAATAAGTATAAACATTTTTTGTTATTTGTAAACTCACTTTATCTAATATTAGGTTTTGGTTGAAGATCTGATAACATTCAGTCTAAAAAATATAGAGAAAATCATAAAGGGGGCAAATACTTTTTCACAGCACTGTAAGTATCAATGTGTTTTTCTAATTGGAATGTAACTGTCTTTAATTGAAAATGTATGTAGACTATAGTTTACACAGTGCACAGCCAATGCAGTCTCAGCAAGGTTTTTATTGGTTAATGAAGATGTCTTTTCTGACGATCAAATAAATACTTGTAGCAGATTGACAATACAGGTCAGGAGTTGTGATACATCTTATTGTTATTCTATTTTATTCTATTTGTGATAAGTCTTGTGCTGTGTGGCTCATTTTGTAGAGCATGGTGCTCTCAACTCCAGGATTGTTGGTTTGATTCCCCTGAAGCCGCCAATATGGAAAATGTATGCTTGACCGCTTTTGGATGAAAGGTAATGTTATATTTTATATTATGGTCTGATATTATGGTCTGCAGTGCATTAGGAAAGTATTCAGACCCCTTGATTGACCTTTTCCACATGTTGCTTCGTTACAGCCTTATTCTAAAATGGATTAAATACTTTTAACCCCCTCATCAATCTACACACAATACCCCATAATGACAATACAAATACAGGGATTTAGAAATAAAAAACGGAAATATTAGATTTACCTAAGTATTCAGACACTTTACTCAGTACTTTGTTGAAGCACCTTTGGCAGAGATTACAGCCTCGGGTCTTCTTGGGTATGATGCTACAAGCTTGGCACACCTGTATTTGGGGAGTTTCACCCATCCTTGTCTGCATATCCTCTCAAGCTCTGTCAGGTTGGATGGAAGTGTGGCTGCTCAAATATTTTCAAGTCTCTCCAGAGATGTTCGATCGTCCGGCCTCTGGCTGGGCCACTCAAGAACATTCAGAGACTTGTCCCGAAGCCACTCCTGCGTTGTCTTGACTATGTGTTCTGTTGGAAGGTGAACCTTGGCCCCAGTCTGAGGTCTTGAGAAATCTGGAGCAGGTTTTCATCAAGGATCTCTCTGTACTTTGCTCCGTTCGTCTTTCCCTCGATCCTGACTAGTCTTCCAGTCCGTGCCGCTGAATAACATCCCCACAGCATGATGATGCCACCACCATGCTTCACCGTAGGGATGGTGCCAGGTTTCCTCCAGACGTGACGCTTGGCATTCAAGCCAAAGAGTTCAATCTTGGTTTCATCAGACCAGAGAATCTTGTTTCTCATGGTCTGAGAGACCTTTACGTGCTGAAGAAATGTTTTGGTACCCTTCCCCAGATCTGTGCCTCGACATAATCCTGTTTTAGAGCTCTACCTGAGCTCTGTTTTGGTACCCTTCCTCAGATATGTGCCTCGACATAATCCTGTCTCAGAGCTCTACCTGAGCTCTGTTTTGGTACCCTTCACCAGATCTGTGCCTCGACATAATCCTGTCTCAGAGTTCTAACTGAGCTGTTTTGGTACCCTTCCCCCTTCGACCCCATTACCTTTTTTCCAAATCATCCAAATCATCACCAATCAATTTAATTTACCACAGTTGAACTCCAATGAAGTACTGTAGTAGAAACATTTGAAGAATGATCAATGGAAACAGCATGAACCTGAGCTCAATTTCGAGGATCATAGCAAAGGGTCTGAATACTTATGTACATTAGGAATTTCTGCTTTTTATATACATTTGTAGAAATGTCTAAAAACCAGTTTTTGCTTTGTCATTATGGGGTATTGTGTGTAGATTGATGAGGATTGACAAAAAAATTATAGTATAAGGCTGTAACGTAACAAAACGTGGAAAAAGTTAAGATGTCTGAATACTTTCCAAATGCACTGAACGAAAGTGAATTAGGCCCTAATCTATGAATTTCACATGACCGGGAATACAGATATGACCATAAGAGTTGCCAGACATCACAACAGATCTGGGACCTGCAGGCTACATACTGTAACTACCACACCATTCCACAAGCATCTTAGATGTGCAGATCTGGGTTCCATGTAGAACCCTCTGTGGAAAGGGTTTTACATGACAGAGGAGAGAGAGGGCAGAACACCCAATGAGAGAGCAGAGGGAGGGCAGAACATCCAATGACAGAGCAGAGGGAGGGCAGAACACAGGAGTGCTTACCATAGCAACCCAATAATTCTCTTGAGGACCTTATCATATGTACTTATATTTTACCTTTATTTTCCCTAGACAAGTCAGTTAAGGACAAATTATTATTTTCAATGACGGCCTACAAACAGTATTGTAAATGTTGCATAAGATCTCACAGAACCTGGTTTAATAAAGTGTACGTCACCAATGAAATGCTTTTTAGGTAATTTTCTATATAGACGCCTTGTTCAGCGTCAGACCAACAGATTTTTACCTTGTCACCTCAGGGATTCAATCTAGTCCAATGCTCTGCTGCTCCACAAGAAAGGGTTAAACATATACACAGATGTATATTGAAACAGGAATTCATAAAAAGGAAAAACCTTCCAGTATTTTCTGAGAGTGATACCAGGGCTTCTGGGTTCCTGCCTGTCTCTGTGGTATACCTCCAGTCTTGTTCCAGTCAAGTGTCTTTACCTGGGAGTATCACTCTCAATTCAGGCCTCACTGACTGACCTGAACAATTCTTGAAACCATAGAACCCTTAGTTTTTGGCTCTAACTGTTTCCTTGTCTAGTTCTGTCCAATCCCTTATCCAGTGGGATGAATGTCACGTCACAGTTTTGTTTTGTTTTGAGATGAATAACAAATTCAAGCAAATGAGGAACAGTGTAAGGTTTAAATAGGGATCAACATGGGATGACATACACACAGTAGGAGAGACAGAGAGACAGAAAGGGGAGAGAGTAATATAGCGAGAGAGAGATAGAGACAGAGAGAGAGAGTAAGAGAGTTCTCTTCAAACAACAGGTGAGGCCGTTTTGGATTGTAGAATCATGTTGCAATTTTAACATATTTTATTGTAGAGAAATGTTTATAATATTTATAAGATACTTTATTTATTCCCAGTTTGAAGGTTCCAGTGTAGAATAATCAACCATGTATTCTTACTCTTGTTGGCTGTCTGAAAATATTATGTTGAGGTTTTCCACCCCTACCCACTTCCAATACTTTAGAAACCTAACCTAACATCACTGATTGTTCCTGTCTCTGAACAGGTGATAACCCTCTATGTGGGGAGCATTATCTTCACCTGTCCTGTCACGTCATCTCAGTAAAGAAGGAGAAAGACAGTTTGAATTGGTAAACTGTTGCAACCTTGAAGTGCCTTAATTTTAATCATATATCCTTTGAATTTCACAGTGATGGAAACATTTTTGTATCTCACCCTGCTAATCTCAGGTCAGTTTACTATGTGTGTGTCCCAGCAAACATGCCAACATTGTGCTGATGTGTTATTGCTAATTGGCTCCATATGCCCCCAAGACATTGGCCCAGTGTGGCCCAGTGTGGCCCAGTGTGGCCCAGTGTGGCCCAGTTTTGGAAGCTCACATCTGGTCAGGATAGCCTTCACTGTTCCTGAAATAAGCCCACTCTTTGGATAAGCTGTCTGTTTTGGGCCCATGTGGTTCCCAAAATGGTCTTACGTATTGGTCCTGTGTGTATTGATCACCTCATGGTAATTTATTAGTCATATCTCTTATCAGTATAATCTATTATGTATAGGTATTTATGTATATGTCACTTATTTAGTAAAATTTCAATCAAATAATGCTAAAGTAATGAATAAATTGTATCATTTTTGAGCCCTATATTCTGTTAGGTGTTTTCACATATGGTCCTGATTAAAATAACTGATCTCAGTCCTGTTTAACTTGTTAAGGAGTGGCAGCTGAGGGGTCGGTTTTGGAGAGCCTGGCGTGCCCAATGTAAAATGCCTCCCATTCAGGCCCAGAAAATAGGATATGCACATATTTGGTACCATTGGATAGGAAACACTCAGAATTTTCCAAAAGTGTTAACCATTTGTCTGTGAGTAAAACAGAACGCATATAGCAGGCGAAACCCCGAGGAATTTCTGTCCTGGAAAAAGTGATTTTGACACATTGCTCATTTGGGCACCCCTCCCTCATGAAAATGACCATATAAGGGCATATGAATGCAGTACCCATCGCTTCCTTTAGATGTCAACAGTCTCGAGACAGTGTAAGTTTTCATTTTGGATGAATTAGACCAGAGAAGAAGAGCAAACCAGGAAGTGTATCTTTTATGTAAACAGTACCCAGCGCGCGCCCGAGAAGGCACGCTGTGTCTTTTTTACCGTCGTTATCGATCACTTTATATTCCGGTTGATTTATAAAAGTAAATATACGTAAAAGGGTTCCTAAGGATACATTTAAAACTATGTTTGATTGTTCTTGGACAAGTTTATAGGTATAAGATGAACGAGTTCGCGCCGCGTTTCATGGACTAGTGGAGGCTGTCGTTTCTGATTATAACGCTCGAACCAAATGGAGGATTTATGGATAAAATACATTACTTTTTCTAACAAAAGAACCATGGATTGTCTTCGTTGGACACTTAGGATGACCTCACCAGAAGTTATTCAACAGGTAATTGATTTGTTTTTGCTGTGAAATGTGTTATGTGTGTGCCGTGATGGCTAATCGATTCATGGCTATGGGAAAAATATGTGAGGTGCTACCCTCAAACAATCAAATGTGCTGCTTTCGCCGTAAAGCCTTTTTGAAATCTGACAACGCTGTGATATTGCCAAGAAACAGAGCTTTTGGATTTTGAATTTGGCGCCTTACATTTTACCTGGTAGTGTCGGGAGCAGCCCGCTAGCACCCCAGCAATCCCTGAGAGGTTAAAGTCAACTGGGGTATAAAAAGAGAGAGCAACATAACTCTGTGTTCACACTGCCCCTGCCGTTGAAGGAGGACTCAAGTCTTTTGCTAGTTCACTTCACCTATTTTGTGGACCGAATCATATTTGCATTCACACTTTTATGTTTAGAAAGAAACCAAGATCTTTTTCCAGCATTCACTCAATGCACCCTGGGATTTTACAAAGTGCAGGACAAGCCATTCAATCAGAATGTGTAATCGGACAGCTTGACTTACATTTTGGAAGATATAGATATAGACATAAGAATTATAATCAAAACATACTATTAACATGTACTGTACATTTCATTGCTAACAGAATAAAGAGCAATATAATAACTGGAGAATAACTGCAGAAAAATAATGGTTTAATTGAAAATTGTACACAGAAGGTGGAAGAGATGTTGTACCCTATATTGTGATGTCACCAAATAGAATGTCTTCTCACACTAATCAAAACCCACAATCAATAAACAGCTGATGAACCTCTCTTAGCCTATAGATCACACATTACAAACAAATAATCTGAACTAAAAGCTCGACACGTTTTGGAATTCTGTGCATCCTTGACTATCGCTAATCAATATCCAAAAACAGGACATTATTTCCAGTGAACCTGCACATCATTATATTCTATCGTTTGTGGCACCAATGTTGAGGGGTTATGTCATTGGAAACAGTGTTGCAGTAGTCTAGTGTGAGGGGTTATGTCAGGGGAAACAGTGTTGCAGTAGTCTAGTGTGAGGGGTTATGTCAGGGGAAACAATGTTGCAGAAGTCTAGTTTGAGGGGTTATGTCAGGTGGAAACAGTGTTGCAGTAGTCTAGTGTGAGGGGTTATGTCAGGGGAAACAGTGTTGCAGTAGTCTAGTGTGAGGGGTTATGTCACGGGAAACAGTGTTGCAGTAGTCTAGTGTGAGGGGTTATGTCAGGGGAAACAGTGTTGCAGTAGTCTAGTGTGAGGGGTTATGTCAGGGGAAACAGTGTTGCAGTAGTGTAGTGTGAGGGGTTATGTCAGGGGAAACAGTGTTGCAGTAGTATAGCGTGAGGGGTTATGTCAGGGGAAACGATGTTGCAGTAGTCTAGTGTGAGGGGTTATGTCAGGGGAAACAGTATTGCAGTAGTCTAGTGTGAGGGGTTTTGTCAGGTGGAAACAGTGTTGCAGTAGTCTAGTGTGAGGGGTTATGTCAGGGGAAACAGTATTGCAGTAGTCTAGTGTGAGGGGTTATGTCAGGGGAAACAGTGTTGCAGTAGTCTAGTGTGAGGGGTAAAGACAGGGGAAACAGTGTTGCAGTAGTCTAGTGTGAGGGGTTATGGTAGGGTAAACAGTGTTGCAGAAGTCTAGTGTGAGGGGTTGTAATCAACTCCTCTCTTCAGGACTCTTATACACTGGTACCAGTTAGAACTATGTCCTGCTGACCAGAGCTTTAGTTACGTTTTACATAACTTCCTCAAATCAGACAGAGGGGAACTTTACCACATCAAGCCAGACCCAGGATGTTTCCTGGAACACACAATCATGTGACATCAGTAACTAATCTGGTCCCAGATCTGTTGGTGGCCTCTTGCCAACTATTATGGTGTGTTGTGGTGCTGTGTGGCTCATTTTGTAGAGCATGGTGCTCTCAACTCCAGGATTGTTGGTTTGATTCCCCTGAGGCCGCCAATATGGAAAATGTATGCTTGACCACTTTTGGATGAAAGGTTATATTATATTTTATATTATGGTCTGATATTATAGTCTGCAGTGCATTAGGAAAGTATTCAGACCCCTTGACCTTTTCCACATGTTGCTACGTTACAGCTTTATTCAAAAATGGATTAAATAGTCCCCCTCATCAATCTACACACAATACCCCATAATGACAATACAAATGCAGGGTTTTAGAAATTCTTGCAAGTTTATTACAAATAAAATAATGAAATATTAGATTTACCTAAGTATTCAGACACTTTACTCAGTACTTTGTTGAAGCACCTTTGGCAGAGATTACAGCCTCGAGTCTTCTTGGGCATGATGCTAAGCTTGGCACACCTGTATTTGGGGAGTTTCTCCCATTCTCTCAAGCTCTCAGTTTGGATGGAAGAGTCGTTGCGCAAATATTTTCAAGTCCCTCCAGAGATCGGGTTGAAGTCCGACCTCTGGCTGGGCCACTCAAAGACATTCATAGACTTGTTCCGAAGCCACTCCTGCGTTGTCTCTTCCTGAGCTCTGTTTTGGTACCCTTCCCCCTTCGACCCCATTACCTTTTTTCCAAATCATCCAAATCATCACCAATCAATTTAATTTACCACAGTTGAACTCCAATGAAGTACTGTAGTAGAAACATCTCAAGAATGATCAATGGAAGCGGCATCAACCTGGGCTCAATTTCGAGGATCATAGCAAAGGGTCTGAATACTTATGTAAATAAAGAATTACTGATTTTCTATACATTTGTCGAAGTTTCTAAAACACAGTTTTTGCTTTGTCATTATGGGGTATTGTGTGTAGATTGATGAGGATTGAAAAACAATTATAGTTTAAGGCTGTAACTTAACAAAATGTGGAAAAATTGAAGATGTCTGAATACTTTCCGAATGCACTGAACGAAAGTGAATTAGGCCCTAATCTATGGATTTCACATGACCGGGAATACAGATATGCATCTGTTTGTCACAGATATCTTGCGTTCATATTTTTGTTCAGTGTAGTATGGTTATTATCAAGCTAGAAATGACAATGACCATATGAGTTGCCAGACATCACAACAGATTTGGGACCTGCAGGCTACATACTGTAACTACCACACCATTCCACAAGCATCTTAGGTGTGCTGATCTAGGATCAGTTTATCCTTTCAGATCACAATGAATGAAATGACATGGACAGGGGGGAGCTGATCCTACATTCAGAAAAGAAGATTCCAAAGGGGTTCTTCGACTGTCTCATATTGGCTAACCCTTTAAAAAAAACGTTCTGGTCCTATGTAAAACTCTTTCTTCCCCAGGTAGAAACCTTTTGGGTTCCATGTAGAACCCTCTGTGGAAAAGGTTTTACATGACGGAGCAGAGGGAGGGCAGAACACAGGAGTGCTTACCATAGCAACCCAATAATTACATATTTATTTATATTTTATCTTTATTTACCTAGACAAGTCAGTTAATAAGGACAAATTCTTATTTTCAATGACGGCCTAGGAACAGTGGGTTAACTTCCTTGTTCAGGGGCAGAATGACAGATTTTTACCTTGTCAGCTCTGGGATTAAATTTGTACTGGCCCAACACTCTAACCACTAGAAGCGCTCTAACCACTAGTCTACCTGCCGCTCCACAAGAAAGGGTTCTACATATACACAGGTGTAATATTGAAACAAAAACAGGAATTCATAAAAAGGAAAAACCTTCCAGAATCTTCTGAGAGTGAGAGCTGAGACCAGGGTTGCTGGGTTCCTGCTTGTCTCTGTGGTACACCTCCTGTCCTGTTCCAGTGAAGTGTCTTTACCTGGGAGTATCATTCTCAATTCAGGCCTCACTCACTGACCTGAACAATTCGTGAAACCACACAACCCTTACATTTTGGACGTGAGAAGTTTGGTCGATTTCTGTAGAATGAGACATTTAATGGGTAATATGTCTGTCTAGAGGAGTGGGTTATCACCTTTGGATCAACAGAACCATCACATGAACATGTTCTGTACCATCTCTCTAACTGTTTCCTTCTCTAGTTCTGTCCAACCCCTTATCCAGTGGGATGAATGTCATGTCACAGTTTTGTATTGAGATGAATAACAAATTCAAGCAAATGAGGAACAGTGTAAGGTTTAAATAGGGATCAACATGGGATGACATACACACAGTAGGAGAGACAGAGAGACGGAAAAGGGAGAGAGTAATATAGCGAGAGAGATAAAGACAGAGAGAGAGACAGAGAGAGACAGAGAGAGAGACAGAGACAGAGAGTTCACTTCAAACAACAGGTGAGGCCATTTTGTGTTGTGGAATCATGCTGTAATTCTAACATATTTTACTGCAGAGAAATGTTTATAATATTTATAATACACTATTTTTATTCCCAGTTTGAAGGTTCCAGTGTAGAATAATCAACCATGTATTCTAACCCTTGTTGGCTCTCTGGAAATGTTATGTTGAGGTTTTTAACCTTACCCACTTCCAAGACTTTAGAAACCTAATCTAACAATCACTGATTGTTCATGTCTCTGAACAGGTGATAACCCTCTATGTGGGGAGCATTATCTTCACCTGTCCTGTCACGTCATCTCAGTAAAGAAGGAGAAAGACAGTTTGCATTGGTAAATGTTTGCAACCTTGAAGTGCATTAATTTTAATCATATATCCTTTGAATTTCACAGTGATGGAAACGTTGTTGTATCTCACCCTGCTAATCTCAGGTCAGTTTTATGTGTGTGCAACCCAACAAACTTGCCCACATTGGGCCGATGAGTTGTTGCTAATCGGCTACATATTGGCCCCCAAGACATTGGACCAGTGTGGCCCAGTGTGGCCCAGTTTGCCCAGCGTGGGCTGCCCATATCTGGTGAGGACAGCCTTCACTGTTCCTGAAATAAGCCCACTCTTTGGATCGGCTATCCGTATTCGGCCCATTTGGTCCCCAAAATGATCTTATTGATTGGTCTGTGTGTATTGTCCACGTTATGGCAATCCATCAGTTTAATCTATTATAAATAGTTGTGTAAGTATGTAAACTCCCTTTTTCAGGACCCTGTCTACAAAGCTAATTTGTAAAAATCCAAATAACTTCACAGATCTTCATTGTAAAGGGTTTAAACACTTGCTCAACACCATGCTTGTTCAATGAACCTTAAACAATTAATGAACATGCACCTGTGGAACGGTTGTTAAGACACTAACAGCTTACAGACGGTAAGCAATTAAGGTCACAGTTTTGAAAACTTAGGACACTAAATGGCCTTTCAACTGACTCTGAAAAACACCAAAAGAAAGATGTCCAGGGTCCTTGCTCATCTGCGTAAACGTGCCTTAGGCATGCTGCAAGGAGGCATGAGGACTGCAGATTTGGCCAGGGCAATAAACTGCAATGTCCGTACTGTGAGACGCCTAAGACAGCGCTACAGGGAGACAGGACGGAAAGCTGATCGTCCTAACAGTGGCAGACCACATGTAACAACACCTGCACAGGATCGGTACATTCGAACATCACACCTGCGGGACAGGTACAGGATGGCAACTACAACTAGTTCGCACAATCCCTCCATCAGTGCTCAGACTGCCCGCAATAGGCTGAGAGAGGCTGGACTAAGGGCTTGTAGGCCTGTTGTAAAGCAGGTCCTCACCAGACATCACTGGCACTATCGGGGGCACAAAACCACCGTCCCTGGACCAGACAGGACTGGCAAAAAGTGCTCTTCACTGACGAGTTGCGGTTTTGTCTCACCAGGGGTGATGTCGGATTCGCGTTTGTCGTCGAAGGAATGAGCGTTACACAGAGGCCTGTACTCTGGAGCGGGATTCATTTGGAGGTGTAGGGTCCTTCACGGTCTGGGGCGGTGTGTCACAGCATCATCGGACTGAGCTTGTTGTCATTGCAGACAATCATTACCAGGTAAGACATCCTCCTCCCTCATGAAAATGCCACCAGACATACTGCTCGTTCTGTGCGTGATTTCCTGCAAGACAGGAATGTCAGTGTTCTGCAATGGCCAGCGAAGAGCCCGGATCTCAATCCCATTGAGCACGTCTGGGACCTGTTGGATCGGAGGGTGAGGGCTAGGGCCAGGGCCATCCCCCCCAGAAATGTCCGGGAACATGCAGGTGCCTTGGTGGAAGAGTGGGGTAACATCTCACAGCAAATCTGGTGGAGTCCATGAAATCTGCCAAAATTGGCAAATCTGGTGGAGTCCATGAGGAGGAGATGCACTGCAGTACTTAATGCAGCTGGTGGCCACACCAGATACTGACTGTTACTTTTGACCCCTCCTCTGTTCAGGCACACATTATTCAATTTCTGTTGGTCACATCGCTGTGGAACTTGTTCAGTTTATGTCTCAGTTGTTGAATCGTGTTATGTTCATACAAATATTTACACATGCTAAGTTTGCTGAAAATAAACGCAGTTGACAGTGAGAAGTCATTGCTTTCTTCGCTGAGTTTTTATTATTTTATACAAGTTAAATCAAATATTGTCAATGTAATGCATAACCTGTATCCTTAAATTATGTTATTTTGCAAATATATCATTCATTGAGTTGTTTCTGCTGGACTTTGTGTTGTCTAGCCTGTGTTGGGTTGGTGTGGAATTGCTCTGGATGGGTTTGTGTGGGCTCACCATGGTTGAGTGCTGTGTGGGCTTGCTGTGGTGTAGCCCTTGTTGAGCTGCTGTGGGCTTGCTGTGGGGTAGCCCTTGTTGAGCTGCTGTGGGCTTGCTGTGGGGCAGCCCTTGTTGAGCTGCTGTGGGCTTGCTGTGGGCCTGCCTGTGTTGGGGTGTTGTGGGCTTGCCTTGGGCAGTAGCTGTTGGCTTGCCTGTGTTGAGTTGCTGTGTGCTTGCTGTGGGGAAGCTTTTGTTGAAACGTTGTAGGCCTGCTGTGGGTTAACCCTTGTTGAGCTGGTGTGGGCTTGCTGTGAGACAGCCCTGATTTGAGCTGCTGTAGGCTTGCTGTGGGCAAGCTTTTGTTGAGCCATTGTAGGCTTGCTGTGGTTTAGCCCTTTATGGGTTGGTGTGGACTAGCCGTGCCCACCTTGCCCACTGAACACCCACACAGGGCCCATGTGGGTGTTCATGTTTGCTGGGTGTGTGTGTATGGATGTAGCTGGTGTGTCTACAAACCAGGGTGTACTGTATGTTAACAGATCCATAGATAGTGTGGTTGCTGGAGAAAATGTTCCTCATGAATCGTTATTCTGTTCACAGGGTTCTACACACCTTCCTCATGTCTTCATCAGTATCACTTCATTACCAACTCTATGAACTGGACTGATGCCCAGAGTTACTGCAGAGAGAATTACACTGACCTGGCTACAGTAGATGACATGGAGGACCTGAACAAGCTGATAACTAGTGCCAATGGTAGTTACAACGTCTGGATCGGACTGAAGAAGGGAGACTCAATGAAGTGGAACTGGTCTCTGGCAGGCAGACGTTTCTACAGTGAGGGGGAGACTGAGTTCAGAAACTGGGACACTGGGATGCCCCAAAATGGCAACTGTGCTTTTATGAGTACATCTGGGCTGTGGAACAACACTTCCTGTTATGACCAGCATCACTTCATCTGTTATGATGGTGAATGTTTACATACTAATGATGAAGCCTGTTCTAAGTGCTGGAGCTGCCAATGAGTTAAAACATAGACTCATGATAGTGTTAAGTTGTTAATCAGTTATTGATCTGTTATCAAATCAATGAGAACATGTACTATAGATGATCAGTAGATGATATTTCACTGGATATTTGTATTGATTATTCAATTTGACTTTTGCAGGAAAACAAGACACCAACCTAACATACGTCTTAATTCAGGAGAACAAGACCTGGAGAGATGCTCAGAGTTACTGCAGACAGTATCACACAGACCTGGTCAGTGTGAGGAACCAGACTGAGAACACAGAGATAGAGCAGAAGATATCACTGAGGGGACTGCCTGTGTGGATCGGTCTGTTTCAAGACTCCTGGAGATGGTCAGACCAGAGTGACTCCTCATTCAGAAACTGGCAGTCAGGATATGAGAAATACCAGTTTTGGCCATTTTTTATTCATGAGAAAGGAATCTGCTCTCTTGTGTATTCTAAAAGTTATGATCATAGTAAATGGATGAATCATCCCTGTGAGACAACTTATCCTTTCATCTGCTATGGTAAGTTACCATATTCTCCACCTGATCTACCTGATATAATGATAACAGGAGAACTCTAATGTTGCCCCCATGATTCACTACTGTCATTGTGGGATTTTATTATCTTGTAGGCCCAGCTGTGGAGACCCCTGAGAAACCCCAACTGAAGAGACAGGTGGTGAGAGTGAAGATGACCCCAAAGGATCAAAATCTGAACCTCAGTGATCCTGCTGTTCTGGACGCCATCTTACAAGAGGTGAGTTTCACCCTGTTCATGAAGAACCAACTCAGTAATGATACAAACTGTAAAGACCTCCCCTCCTATCTATCTGGTCTGGTTCTTAGTCTGTTGTGGATGACCTCCTCTCTGGTCTGGGTCCTAGTCTGTTGTGGATGATGCTCTCCTCTCTGGTCTGGGTCCTAGTCTGTTGTGGATGACCTCCTCTCTGGTCTGGGTCCTAGTCTGTTGTGGACGACCTTCTATCCTGGCCGTGACCCCACTCTCCAAGGATGTCTCAGGGAGAGTGGGATATCCAGAAACACATTTCCAATTCACACATGTATATTAAAACACACTTGTACATGTGTGAAATAGGACAAATATTAGCCTCATCTCCTCATAGAGTCAAAGGGTTGAAGTGAGGAACGTCTCAGTATAGCAGGAAGGAATGGTAGTTGTAGAATTACTATTACAGAGTGAAATATTCAAATAAAACTTTATTTTTCACATACATGTGGTTAGCTAATGTTATTGTGAGTGCAGCGAAATGCTTGTGCTTCTAGCTCCGACAGTGCAACAATATCTAACAACTAATTTAACAATTCCACAGCAACTACCTAATACCCACAAATAGTAAAGGGATGGAATATGAATATGTACATATAAATATATGTATGGGCCATGACTGACCAGCATTGTCGAGATACAATAGATGGTATAAAGGTGTGGGTCTGTGTGTCTTTGTGTTTCTCCAGATAAGGAACAAGCTGAAGGAGCAGGGGTTACCTGCAGACACCAAAGTGACGTGGAAAAAGCAGCCTGATGGGAAGGTCTTCCACAAGGAGGAAGAGAGGTCTCCCACGAAAGAAGAGGAGGAGAAGAACATGAACAGAATGATGAGAAAGAGAGAACTCTAATTGTGTAAAATGTTCTCCTTACATTTCTTTTATTTACCTTAATAATCTGTACTGGTCTGTATTTTCTCAACCTAATTAAATGTGTTTTATTAAGTAAATTGTTTAATTATAAACATTAACAGTGTTTTATCATGAGAAATTTTTCTTTATAATTTTCTTGACTTGGTTGTTTTATTACAGGTTTTGTTCTCAAGAAAGACATTTGACACGTCATGTCTGTAAATGAGTTATCTGTAGTTATGTTCGTATACAGTGCTGTGAGAAATGATAATTGTCTTGCTGCATGACCCAGCTGATCTTCAGCTTCAACTCAAACGGATGGCCTGTCATTCTCCTGCAGAGTTAATTTTGATACAAAGCAGAATTCATGGTGCCTTCTATTAACCTTTTGGACAAGATGGGTGCCATTATGTCTGATGAAAACCAAACCCTGCATTTCCACAGTAAAAAACGTCATAGCAACAGTCAAGCATGGTGGTGGTAGTTTGATGGTTTGTGGATGCTATGCTGAGTTAAAGCAGTTCTGCATGCAAGAGTGGGCCAAAATTCCTCCACAGCGATGTGAGAGACTGAGCAACAACTACAGGAAGTTGAGTGTAAGGGGTCAATTACTTTTTCACACATAGGAATTGGGTGTTGCATAACTTTGTTAATTAAATAGATAAAATAAGTATAAATATGTTTTGTTATTTGTTAACTCAGGTTCACTTTATCTAATATTAGGTTTTGGTTGAAGATCTGATAACATCAAATATCTAAAATATGCAAAAATAGAGAAAATCAAAAGGGGGGCAAATACTTTTTCACAGCACTAAGTATTAATGTGTTTTTCTAATTGGAATGTAACTGTCTTTAATTGAAAATGTATTTACACTACAGTTTACAGTGAGGGAAAAAAGTATTTGATCCCCTGCTGATTTTGTACGTTTGCCCACTGACAAAGAAATTATCAGTCTATAATTTTAATGGTAGGTTTATTTGAAGAGTGAGAGACAGAATAACAACAAAAAAATCCAGAAAAACTCCTGTGAAAAATGTATTTGACCCCCTCTCAATCAGAAAGATTTCTGGCTCCCAGGTGTCTTTTATACAGGTAACAAGCTGAGATTAGGAGCACACTCTTAAAGGGAGTGCTCCTAATCTTAGTTTGTTACCTGTATAAAAGACACCTGTCCACAGAAGCAATCAATCAATCAAATTCCAAACTCTCCACCATGGCCAAGACCAAAGAGCTCTCCAAGGATGTAGGACAAGATTGTAGACCTACACAAGGCTGGAATAGGCTACAAGATCATCGCCAAGCAGCTTGGTGAGAAGGTGACAACAGTTGGTGCAATTATTCGCAAATGGAAGAAACACAAAAGAACTGTCAATCTCCCTCGGCCTGGGGCTCCATGCAAGATCTCACCTCGTGGAGTTGCAATGATCATGAGAACGGTGAGGAATCAGCCCAGAACTACACGGGAGGATCTTGTCAATGATCTCAAGGCAGCTGGGACCATAGTCACCAAGAAAACAATTGGTAACACACTACGCCGTGAAAGACTGAAAATCCCCCTGCTCAAGAAAGAACATATACATGCCCGTCTGAAGTTTGCCAATGAACATCTGAATGAATCAGAGGACAACTGGGTGAAAGTGTTGTGGTCAGATGAGACCAAAATGAAGCTCTCTGGCATCAACTCAACTCGCCGTGTTTGGAGGAGGAGGAATGCTGCCTATGACCCCAAGAACACCATCCCCACCGTCAAACATGGAGGTGGAAACATTATGCTTTGGGGGTGTTTTTCTGCTAAGGGGACAGGACAACTTCACCGCATCAAAGGGACGATGGACGGGGCCATGTACTGTCAAATCTTGGGTGAGAACCTCCTTCCCTCAGCCAGGGCATTGAAAATGGGTCGTGGATGGGTATTCCAGCATGACAATGACCCAAAACACACGGCCAAGGCAACAAAGGAGTGGCTCAAGAAGAAGCACATTAAGGTCCTGGAGTGGCCTAGCCAGTCTCCAGACCTTAATCCCATAGAAAATCTGTGGAGGGAGCTGAAGGTTCGAGTTGCCAAACATCAGCCTCGAAACCTTAATGACTTGGAGAAGATCTGCAAAGAGGAGTGGGACAAAATCCATCCTGAGATGTATGCAAACCTGGTGGCCAACTACAAGAAACATCTGACCTCTTTGATTGCCAACAAGGGTTTTGCCACCAAGTACTAAGTCATGTTTTGCAGAGGGGTCAAATACTTATTTCCCTCATTAAAAGGCAAATCAATTTATATCAATTTTGTTATTCTGTCTCTCACTGTTCAAATAAACCTACCATTAAAATTACAGACTGATAATTTCTTTGTCAGTGGGCAAACGTACAAAATCAGCAAGGGAACTAATACTTTTTTCCCTCACTGTACATAGTGCACAGCCAGTGCAGTCTCAGCAAGGTTTTTATTAGTTAATGAAGATGTCTTTTCTGATGATCAAATAAATACTTTACCATAATGATAAAGACAGCAAGACATAATGTGTAATCAAGTGCTCTCTTCAGGACTCATACACTGAATTCCTTACGATCAAATGCCGACCGCAATATATACCAAGAGAATTCTCTTCGATTACTATCACAGCCGTGTATATCCCCTCCAAGCAGACACCTCAACGGCCCTGAAAGAACTTCATTGGACTCTATGTAAACTGGAAACCACATATCCTGAGGCTGCATTTATTGTAGCTGGGGATTTTAACAAGGCTAATCTGAAAACAAGGCTCCCCTAAATTTTATCAGCATATCGAACGCGCGCGACCCGGGCTGGCAAAACCCTGGATTCTTGCTACTCTAATTTCCGCGACGCATACAAAGGCCTCCCTCGCCCTCCTTTCTGCAAATCTGACCATGACTCAATTTTGTTGCTCCCAGCCTATAGACAGAAACTAAAACAGGAAACGCCCGTGTTTCTGGTCCGACCAATCTGATTACACGCTTCAAGATTATCGAGTCAAGGAGCAGTGGGTCGCTAGCGGGCTCATCCCGACACTACCAGCGACAATGTAAAGCGCCAAATTCAAAATCCGAAAGTTGAATTATTAAACATCCACCAATATACAAGTGTTCCATACTCATCAAAAGCTCTGTTTCTTGGCAATATCACAGCGTTGTCAGATTTCAAAAAGGCTTTACGGCGAAAGCAGCACATTCATTTGTTTGAGGCTAGCACCTCACATATTTTCCAATAGCCATGTATCGATTAGCCATCATGGCACACACATAACACATTTCACAGCGAAAACAAATCAATTACCTGTTGAAGAACTTCTGCTGAGGTCAACGAAGACAATCCATGGTTCTTTTGTTAGAAAAAGTAACGTCTTTTATCCATAAATCCTCCATTTGGTTCGCGGGTTATAATCAGAAACGACAGCCTCCACTAGTCCATGAAACGCGGCGCGAACTCGTTCAAATTATACCTATAAACTTGTCCAAGAACAATCAAACATAGTTGTAAATGTATACTTAGGAACACTTTTACGTATATTTACTATTATAAATCAACCGGAATATAAACTGATCAATAACGAGGCTACTAAAGACACTCCGTGACTTCTCGTGCGCGCGCCACGGGGAACTTTTCTCAGAACGAGGGGTCTTCATTGTTTGCTGTTTTTCTATGGTCTAAATTCATCCAAAATGGAGGGAAACACCGTCTCGAGGCTGTTGACATCATAAGGAAGCGACGTGTACTGCATTCATATGCCTATATATGGTCATTTTCAATAGGGAGGGGTTCCCAAATGAGCAATGTGTCAAAATCCCTTTTTCCAGGACAGAGATTCCTCAGGGTTTTGCCTGTTATATGCGTTCTGATTCACTCACAGACAAATGGTTAACAGTTTTGGAAAATTCAGAGTGTTTCCTATCCAATGGTACTAAATATATGCATATCCTATTTTCCGGGCCTAAATGGGAGGCATTTTACTTTGGGCACGCTAGGCTCTCCAAAACAGTCACCTCTGCTGCTGCTCCTAGAGAAGTTATAGCATCGGACAACAACATTGATGTATACGCTGATTCGGTGAGCGAGTTTATTAGCATGTGCATCGGTGATGTGGTACCCACAGTGACTATTAAAACCTTCCCCAACCAGAAAACGTGGATTTATGGCAGCATTCGCACAATACTGAAAGTGTGAACCACTGCTTTTAATCATGACAAGGCGACTGAAACATGAGTGAATACAAACAGTGTAGCTATTCCCTCCTCAAGGCAATCAAACAAGCTAAGCATCAGTATAGAGACAAAGTAGAGTCGCAATTCAACGGCTCAGACACAAGATGTATGTGGCAGGGTCTACAGTCAATCACGGACTACAAAAAGAAAACCAGCCCCGTCGTGGACACCGATGTCTTGCTCCCAGACAAACTAAACAACTTCTTTGCTCACTTTGCGGACAATACCGTGCCACTGACACAGCCCACTACCAAAACCTGCGGGCTCTCCTTCACCGCAACCAACGTGAGTAAAACATTTAAACGTCTTGCATTTAAAAGCCTTGCGAGGGCTGCCGGCCCAGACGGCATCCCTTGCCGCGTCCTCAGAGCGTGCGCAGACCAGCTGGCTGGTGTCTTTACGGGCATATTCAATCAATCCCAGTCTGCTGTTCCCACATGCTTTCAGAGGGCCACCAAGAAAGCTAAGGTAACTGAGCTACACGACTATCGCCCCTGTAGCACTCACTTCCGTCATCATGAAGTGCTTTGAGAGACTAGTCAAGGATCATATCACCTCCACCCTACCTGACACCGTAGACCCACTCCAATTTGCTTACCGCCCCAATAGGTCCACAGACGACGCAATCACAATCACACTGCACACTGCCCTAACCCATCTGGACAAGAGGAATACCTATGTAAGAATGCTGTTCATTGACTACAGCTCAGTACTTAACACCATAGTACCCTCCAAACTCGTCATTAAGCTTGAGACCCTGGGTCTCAACCCCGCCTTGTGCAACTGTGTCCTGGACTTTCTGACGGGCCGCCCCCAGGTGGTGAGGGTAGGAAACAAAATCTCCACCCCGCTGATCCTCAACACTGGGGCCCCACAGCCCTCTCCTGTGCTCCCTGTTCACCCATGACTGCGTGGCCATGCACACCTCCATCTCAATCATTAAGTTTACAGATGACACTACAGAGGTAGGCTTGATTACCAACAACAACGATACGGCCTACAGGGAGGAGGTGAGGGCCCTAGGAGTGTGCTGTCAGGAAAATAACCTCACACTCAACGTCAACAAAACAAAAGAGATGATCGTGGACTTTAGGAAACAGCAGAGGGAGCATCCCCCTAACCACATCGATGGGACAGTAGTGGAGAAGGTGGAGAGTTTTAAGTTCCTCGGCGTACAGATCACGGACAAACTGAAATGGTCCACCCACGCAACAGCGCCATTTTAACCTCAAGAGGCTGAAGAAATTCGGCTTGTCAACAGAAACACACAAACTTTTACAAATGCACAATCGAGAGCATCCTGTCGGGCTGTATCACCGCCTGGTATGGTAACTGCTCCGTCCACAACCGTAAGGCTCTCCAGAGGGTAGTGAGGACTGCACAACGCATAACCGGAGGCAAACTGCCTGCTCTCCAGGACACCTACACCAACCGATGTCACAGGAAGGCCAAAAAAGATCATCAAGGACAACAACCACCCGAGCCGCTGCCTGTTCACCCGCATCATCCAGAAGGCGAGGTCAGTACAGGTGCATCAAAGCTGGGACCGAGAGACTGAAAAACAACTTCTATTTCAAGGCCATCAGACCTTTAAACAGCCATCACTAACATTGAGTGGCTGCTGCCAACATACAGACTCAATCTCTAGCCACTTTAATAATTAATAATTGGATGTAATGAATGTATCACTAGTCACTTAACACAATGCCACTTCATATAATGTTTACATATCCTACATTACTCATTCATATGTATACAGTTGTGGCCAAAAGTTTTGAGAATTACACATACAGTGGGGCAAAAAAGTATTTAGTCAGCCACCAATTGTGCAAGTTCTCCAACTTAAAAAGATGAGAGAGGCCTGTAATTTTCATCATAGGTACACTTCAACTATGACAGACGAAATGAGAAAAAGAAATCCAGAAAATCACATTGTAGGATTTTTTATTTATTTATTTGCAAATTATGGTGGAAAATAAGTATTTGGTCAATAACAAAAGTTTATCTCAATACTTTGTTATATACCCTTTGTTGGCAATGACAGAGGTCAAACGTTTTCTGTAAGTCTTCACAAGGTTTTCACACACTGTTGCTGGTATTTTGGCCCATTCCTCCATGCAGATCTCCTCTAGAGCAGTGATGTTTTGGGGCTGTCGCTGGGCAACACGGACTTTCAACTCCCTCCAAAGATTTTCTATGGGGTTGAGATCTGGAGACTGGCTAGGCCACTCCAGGACCTTGAAATGCTTCTTACGGCCACTCCTTCGTTGCCAGGGCGGTGTGTTTGGGATCATTGTCATGCTGAAAGACCCAGCCACGTTTCATCTTCAATGCCCTTGCTGATGGAAGGAGGTTTTCACTCAAAATCTCACGATACATGGCCCCATTCATTCTTTCCTTTACACGGATCAGTCGTCCTGGTCCCTTTGCAGAAAAACAGCCCCAAAGCATGATGTTTCCACCCCCATGCTTCACAGTAGGTATGGTGTTCTTTGGATGCAACTCAGCATTCTTTGTCCTCCAAACACGACGAGTTGAGTTTTTACCAAAAAGTTCTATTTTGGTTTCATCTGACCATATGACATTCTCCCAATCCTCATCTGGATCATCCAAATGCTCTCTAGCAAACTTCAGACAGGCCTGAACATGTACTGGCTTAAGCAGGGGGACACGCCTGGCACTGCAGGATTTGAGTCCCTGGCGGCGTAGTGTGTTACTGATGGTAGGCTTTGTTACTTTGGTCCCAGCTCTCTGCAGGTCGTTCACTAGGTCCCCCCGTGTGGTTCTGGGATTTTTGCTCACCGTTCTTGTGATCATTTTGACCCCACGGGGTGAGATCTTGCGTGGAGCCCCAGATCGAGGAAGATTATCAGTGGTCTTGTATGTCTTCCATTTCCTAATAATTGCTCCCACAGTTGATTTCTTCAAACCAAGCTGCTTACCTATTGCAGATTCAGTCTTCCCAACCTGGTGCAGGTCTACAATTTTGTTTCTGGTGTCCTGACAGCTCTTTGGTCTTGGCCATAGTGGAGTTTGGAGTGTGACTGTTTGAGGTTGTGGACAGGTGTCTTTTATACTGATAACAAGTTCAAACAGGTGCCATTAATACAGGTAACAAGTGGAGGACAGAGGAGCCTCTTAAAGAAGAAGTTACAGGTCTGTGAGAGCCATAAATCTTGCTTGTTTGTATGTGACCAAATACTTATTTTCCACCATAATTTGCAAATAAATTCATTAAAAATCCTACAATGTGATTTTCTGTATTTTTTTTCCTCATTTTGTCTGTCATAGTTGAAGTGTACCTATGATGAAAATTACAGGCCTCTCTCATCTTTTTAAGTGAGAGAACTTGCACAATTGTTGGCTGACTAAATACTTTTTTGCCCCACTGTATATTAATTTCCACAACGTTTGCTGCTTCAGTGTCTTTAGATATTTTTGTCAGATGTTACTATGGAATACTGATGTATAATTACAAGCATTTCACAAGTGTCAAAGGCTTTTATTGACAATAACATGAAGTTAATGCAAACAGTCAATATTTGCAGTGTTGACCCTTCTTTTTCAAGACCTCTGCAATCTGCCCTGGCATGCTGTCATTTAACTTCTTGGCCACATCCTGACTGATGGCAGCCCATTCTTGCATAATCAATGCTTGGAGTTTGTCAGAATTTGTGGGTTTTTGTTTGTCCACCCGCCTCTTGAGGATTGCCCACAAGTTCTCAACAGGATTAAGGTCTGGGGAGATCCTGGCCATGGACCCAAAATATCGATGTTTTGTTCCCCGAGCCATTTAGTTATCACTTTTGCCTTATGGCAAGGTGCTCCATCATGCTGGAAATAGCATTGTTCATCACCAAACTGTTCCCGGATGGTTGGGAGAAGTTGCTCTCGGAGGATGTGTTGGTACCATTCTTTATTCATGGCTGTGTTCTTATGCAACATTGTGAGTGAGCCCACTCCCTTGGCTGAGAAGCAACCCCACACATGAATGGTCTCAGGGTGCTTTACTGTTGGCATGACACAGGACTGATGGTAGCGCTCACCATGTCTTCTCCGGATGCCCCAAACAATCGGAAAGGGGATTCATCAGAGAAAATTACTTTACCCCAGTCCTCAGCCATCCAATCCCTGTACCTTTTGCAGAATATCAGTCTGTCCCTGATGTTTTTCCTGGAGAGAAGTGGCTTCTTTGCTGCCCTTCTTGACACCAGGCAATCCTCCAAACATCTTCACCTCACTGTGTGTGCAGATGCACTCACACATGCCTGCTGCCATTCCTGAGAAAGCTCTGTACTGGTGGTGCCCCGATCCCGCAGCTGGATCAACTTTAGGAGACGGTCCTGGCGCTTGCTGTACTTTCTTGGGCGCCCTGAAGCCTTTTTCACAACAGTTGAACCGCTCTCCTTGAAGTTCTTGATGATCCGATAAATGGTTGATTTAGGTGCAATCTTACTGGGAGCAATATCCTTGCCTTTTTTTGCAAAGCAATGATGACGGCACGTGTTTCCTTGCAGGTAACCATGTTCGACAGAGGAAGAACAATGATTCCAAGCACCACCCTCCTTTTGAAGCTTCCATTCTGTTATTCGAAATCAATCAGCATGACAGAGTGATCTCCAACCTTGTCCTCGTCAACACTCACACCTGTGTTAACGAGAAAATCACTGACATGATGTCAGCTGGTCCTTTTGTGGCAGGGCTGAAATGCAGTGGAAATGTTTTTTTTTTATTCAGTTCATTTGCATGGCAAAGAGGGACTTTGCAATTAATTGCAATTCATCTGATCACTCTTCATGACATTCTGGAGTATATGCAAATTGCCATCATACAAACTGAGGCAGCAGACTTTGTGAAAATTTATATTTGTGTCATCCTCAAAACTTTTGGCCATGACTGTATACTGTACTCTATACCATCTACTGCATCTTGCCTATGCCGTTCGGCCATCGCTCATCCATATATTTATATCTACATATTCTTAAGCAATCCTTTACACTTGTGTGTTCAAGGTAGTTGTTAGATTACTTGTTAGATATTACTGCACGGTCGGAACTACAAGCACAAGCATTTTGCTACATTGCATTAACATCTGCTAACCATGTGTATGTGACCAATACAATTTGATTTGATTTGATTGGGTACCAGTTAGAACCATGTCCTGCTGACCAGAGCTTTAGTTACGTTTTACATAACTTCCTCAAATCAGACAGAGGGGAACTTTACCACATCAAGCCAGACCCAGGATGTTTCCTGGAACACACAATAATGTTCCATCAGTAATGAACCTGGTCCCAGATCTGTTGGTGGCCTTTTGCCAACTCTTATGATGTGGTGTGGTGCTGTGTGGCTCATTTTGTAGATCATCAATGCCAGGATTGTTGGTTTGATTCCCCTGAGGCCGCCAATATGGAAAATGTATGCTTGACCACTTTTGGATGAAAGGTTATATTATATTTTATATTATGGTCTGATATTATGGTCTGCAGTGCATTAGGAAAGTATTCAAACCCCTTGACCTTTTCCACATGTTGCTACGTTACAGCCTTATTCTAAAATGGATTAAATAGTTTTTCCCCTCTCATCAATCTACACACAATACCCCATAATGACAATACAAATACAGGATTTTAGAAGTTTTTGCACGTGTATTACAAATAAAAATTTGAAATATTAGATTGACATAAGTATTCAAAAACAGTTGTAATTGTGTTGTGTGACAAAACTGCACATTTTAAAGTGGCCTTTTCTTGTCCACAGCACGAGGAGGACCTGTGTAATTATCGTGCTGTTTAGTCAGTTTCTTGATATGCCACACCTGTCAGGTAAATGGTTTATCTTGGCCAAGGAGAAATGCTCACCAACAGGTTTGTAAATCCATTTTTGAGAAATAAGCTTTTTTGCGCGTATGAAGAATTGCTGGGATCTTGATCGTGAAACATGTGACCAAAAACTTTACATGTTGCATTCATATTTTTGTTCAGTGGATATGGTTATTATCAAGCTAAAAATGACAATGAACATAGGAGTTGCCAGACAGCACAACAGATCTGGGACCTGCAGGCTACATACTGTAACTACCACACCATTCCACAAGCATCTTAGGTGTGCTGATCTAGGATCAATTTATCCTTTCAGATCATAATGAATGAAATGACATGGACAGGGGGGAGCGGTTAAGAAAGGGTTCTTTGGCTGTATTTATTGGACAACCCTTTGAATAACCCTTTTGGGTTCCATGTAGAACCCTCAGTGGAAAGGGTTTTACATGACAGAGCAATGACAGAGGAGAGAGAGGGCAGAAAACCCAATGAAATAGGAGCAGGAGAGAAAATCACCCAATGACAGAGGAGAGGGAGAGCAAAGCACCCAATGACAGAAGAGAGGGAGAGCAAAGCACCCAATGACAGAGGAGTGGGAGAGCAAAGCACCCAATGACAGAGGAGTTTATGTTGATCTTTATTCCTTTTTATCATAGCAACCCAATAATAACCTTGAGAACATTGCCTAGTTAAATAAAGGTTCAGTACAAAAACGTAATAAAAATAATTAACAACATTCACATATACACAGGTACATGTATGAGCTGAGACCAGTGAGAGCTGAAACCAGGGCCGTTCGGTTCCTGCATGTCTCTGTGGTATTCCTCCATCCCTGTTCTAGTCTTGGGAGTGTCACTCTCAATTCAGGCCTCACTCATTCACCTGAACAATTCTTGAAATCACTCAACCCTTTGTTTTTGGACATGAGGAGTTGGGTCCTTTTCTGTACAATGCGGCAATATGTCTGTCTAGAGGAGTGGGTTATCTTCTTTGGATCAAGTGCACCATCACATGCAAATATTCTGTATAGCCTCTAACTGTTTCCTTCTCTGGCTCTGTCCAACCCCTTATCCAGTGGGATGAATGTCACGTCACAGTTGTTTTTGTTTTTAAATAGCACAATCAAAGAAATTAGGAACAGTGTAAGGTTTATAGGGCAATACTGGAGACTTGGAGAGAGAGAGAGAGAGAGAGAGAGAGAGAGAGAGAGAAAAGAGACAGTGTTACCTTCAAACGACAAGTGAGGCCATTTTGGATTGTATAATCATGTTGGAAATCTAGCAAGTTAATTGTCAATAAATGTATTTATAGTTTTTTTTGTCAATAGTTTTGGTGCCAATTTCAGATTTAATGGTACATTTCCAAAACTCTAGGTACACAAACACAAATTGTGTAATATCCTTTGTATTATGTTCAAAACGTTTCATTGTGTTTTCATTGTGTTCAAAGTCAGGCAGCATGTGAACATAGGAATCCTTTTCAGTGGATCCTGTTTCTTGACTTTAATTTAACAATACTTTATTTATTCCCAGAGAGGAAGAGAGTTTTCTTCAAACAACAGGTGAGGACATTTTGGATTGTAGAATCATGTAGTAATTCTAACATACAGTGGGGCAAAAAAGTATTTAGTCAGCCACCAATTGTGCAAGTCCTCTCACTTAAAAAGATGAGAGAGGCCTGTAATTTTCATCATAGGTACACTTCAACTATGACAGACAAAATGAGGAAAAAAAATCCAGAAAATCACATTGTAGGATTTTTAATGAAATTATTTGCAAATTATGGTGGAAAATAAGTATTTGGTCACATACAAACAAGCAAGATTTCTGGCTCTTACAGACCTGTAACTTCTTCTTTAAGAGGCTCCTCTGTCCTCCACTCGTTACCTGTATTAATGGCACCTGTTTGAACTTGTTATCAGTATAAAAGACACCTGTCCACAACCTCAAACAGTCACACTCCAAACTTCACTATGGCCAAGACCAAAGAGCTGTCAAAGGACACCAGAAACAAAATTGTAGACCTGCACCAGGTTGGGAAGACTGAATCTGCAATAGGTAAGCAGCTTGGTTTGAAGAAATCAACTGTGGGAGCAATTATTAGGAAATGGAAGACATACAAGACCACTGATAATCTTCCTCGATCTGGGGCTCCACGCAAGATCTCACCCCGTGGGGTCAAAATGATCACAAGAACGGTGAGCAAAAATCCCAGAACCACACGGGGGGACCTAGTGAACGACCTGCAGAGAGCTGGGACCAAAGTAACAAACGCCTACCATCAGTAACACACTACGCCGCCAGGGACTCAAATCCTGCAGTGCCAGACGTGTCCCCCTGCTTAAGCCAGTACATGTTCAGGTCCGTCTGAAGTTTGCTAGAGAGCATTTGGATGATCCAGATGAGGATTGGGAGAATGTCATATGGTCAGATGAAACCAAAATAGAACTTTTTGGTAAAAACTCAACTCGTCGTGTTTGGAGGACAAAGAATGCTGAGTTGCATCCAAAGAACACCATACCTACTGTGAAGCATGGGGGTGGAAACATCATGCTTTGGGGCTGTTTTTCTGCAAAGGGACCAGGACGACTGATCCGTGTAAAGGAAAGAATGAATGGGGCCATGTATCGTGAGATTTTGAGTGAAAACCTTCTTCAATCAGCAAGGGCATTGAAGATGAAACGTGGCTGGGTCTTTCAGCATGACAATGATCCCAAACACACCGCCCTGGCAACGAAGGAGTGGCTTCGTAAGAAGCATTTCAAGGTCCTGGAGTGGCCTAGCCAGTCTCCAGATCTCAACCCCATAGAAAATCTTTGGAGGAGTTGAAAGTCCGTGTTGCCCAGCGACAGCCCCAAAACATCACTGCTCTAGAGGAGATCTGCATGGAGGAATGGGCCAAAATACCAGCAACAGTGTGTGAAAACCTTGTGAAGACTTACAGAAAACGTTTGACCTCTGTCATTGCCAACAAAGGGTATATAACAAAGTATTGAGATAAACTTTTGTTATTGACCAAATACTTATTTTCCACCATAATTTGCAAATAAATAAATAAAAAATCCTACAATGTGATTTTCTGGATTTCTTTTTCTCATTTCGTCTGTCATAGTTGAAGTGTACCTATGATGAAAATTACAGGCCTCTCTCATCTTTTTAAGTTGGAGAACTTGCACAATTGGTGGCTGACTAAATACTTTTTTGCCCCACTGTATTTTTCTGCAGAGAAATGTTTATACTATTTATGAGATACTTTTTTTATTCCCAGTTTGAAGGTTCCAGTGTAGAATAATCAACCATGTATTCTAACCTTTGTTGGCTCTCTGGAAATTATGTTGAGGTTTTTCACCCCTACCCACTTCCAATACTTTAGAAACCTAACCTAACAATGACTGATTGCTCATGTCTCTAAGCAGGTGATAGCCCTCTATGTGGGGAGCATTATCTTCACCTGTCCTGTCACGTCATCTCAGTAAAGAAGGAGAAAGACAGTTTGCATTAGTAAAGTGTTGCAACCTTGAAAAGCATACATTTCTTATCATATATCCTTTTAATTTCACAGTGATGGAAACGTTGTTGTATCTCACCCTGCCCACACATGCCCACATTTGGCCAATGTGTTATTGCTAATCTCTCCGTATTGGCCCCCAAGACATTGGCCCAGTGTGGCCCAGTGAGGGCAGCCCATATCTGGTGAGGAGAGCCTACACTTTTCCTGTAATAAGCTGACTCTTTGGACCAGCTGTCAGTTTTTGCCACACTTGGTCCCCAAAATTATCTTATGTATTGGCCCTATGTGTACTGACCACCTTATGGTAAGTCATCAGTTATAGGTATTTATTTATATATTATTTATTTAGTACAAGTTAAATATAGTTAAATATCACCAAAGTAATTAATAAATTGTAACATTTGGGAGCCCTAATTTCTGTTAGGTTTTTTCACATATGGTCCTGTTTAAAATAACTGATCTCAGTCCTGTTTAAAGTGAACAGTGGTAAAAAAGAGAGCAACATAACTCAGTCCTCACACTGTATTCACACTGTACTTTGAATGAGGACTCAGACCACCTTAGTTTGGTTCGCTTCAGGGCTCTCTTGAGGGTTCCGAGTTCCTTTGGAGCGTTCACACTGTACAAAACATTAAGCGAAACAAACTGAGTTCACAGAAATGATCTGAAAGGGACCAAGTGTGAAAACACCCTTATAAACTCAGCAAAACAAGAAATGTCCTCTCACTGTCAACTGCGTTTATTTTCAGCAAACTTAACATGTGTAAATATTTGTATGAACATAACAAGATTCAACAACTGAGACATAAACTGAACAAGTTCCACAAACATGTGACTGACAGAAATGGAATAATGTGTGCCTGAACAAAGGGGGGGTCAAAATCAAAAGTAACAGTCAATATCTGGTGTGGCCACCAGCTGCAATAAATTCTGCAGTGCATCTCCTCCTCATGAACTGCACCAGATTTGCCAGTTCTTGCTGTGAGATGTTACCCCACTCTTCCACCAAGGCACCTGCAAGTTCCCAGACATTTCTGGGGGGAATGGTCCTAGCCCTCACCCTCCGATCCAACAGGTCCCAGACGTGCTCAAAGGGATTGAGATCCGGGCTCTTCGCTGGACATGGCAGAACACTGACATTCCTCTCTTGCAGGAAATTACGCACAGAACAAACAGTATGGCTAGTGACATTGTCATGCTGGAGGGTTATGTCAGAAAGAGCCTTCAGGAAGGGTACCACATGAGAGAGGAGGATGTCTTCCCTGTAAAGCACAGAGTTGTGATTGCCTGCGATGACAAGAATCTCAGTCCGATGATGCTGTGACACACCGCCCCAGACCATGAAGGACCCTCCTCTTCCAAATCGATCCCGCTCCAGAGTACAGGCCTCGGTGTAACGCTCATTCCTTCGACGATAAGCGCGAATCCAACCATCACCCCTAGTGAGACAAAACCGTGACTCGTCAGTGAAGAGCACTTTTTCCCAGTCCTGTCTGGTCCAGCGACAATGGGTTTGTGCCCATATGCAACGTTGTTGCCGGTGATGTCTGGTGAGGACCTGCCTTACAACAGGCCTACAAGCCCTCAGTCCAGCCCCTCTCAGCCTATTGTGTACAGTCTGAGCACTGATGGAGGGATTGTGAGTTCCTGGTGTAACTCAGACAGTTGTTGTTGCTATCCTGTACCTGTCCCGCAGGTGTGATGTTCAGATGTACCGATCCTGTGCAGGTGTTTTTACCAGTGCGAGGACGATCAGCTGCCCGTCCTGTCTCCCTGTAGCGCTGTCTTAGGCGTCTCACAGTACGGACATTGCAATTTATTGCCCTGGCCACATCTGGAGTCCTCATGACTCCTTGCAGCATGCCTAAGGCACGTTCATGCAGATGAGCAGGGACCCTGGGCATCTTTCTTTTGGTGTTTTTCAGAGTCAGTCGAAAGGCCTCTTTACTGTCCTAAGTTTTCATAACTGTGACCTTAATTGCCTACCGTCTGTAAGCTGTTAGTGTCCTAATGACCGTTCCACAGGTGCATGTTCATTAATTGTTTAAGGTTCATTGAACAAGCACGGGAAACAGTATTTAAACCCTTTACAATGAAGATCTGTCTAGTTATTTTGGATTTTTACAAATTTTCTTTGAATGACAGGATCATTTTTGCTGAGTTCATATCTAATGTCTTACATTGGTCCAGAAAGACAACATAGTTTCTGCTGTCATTCACTGAGATGTTGATGCTGGGCTTTGATTGGGCTAGCACTTGTTGGGAAGGTGTGGGCTTTCTTTGGGCTTGCTGTTGGCTAACCCATGCCCACCTTGCCAACTGAATACCCAAGCAGGGAAAGTGCAGACATGTACGCTGGGTGTGTGTGTTCATGGCTTTAGGTGTGTGTATGTTAATGGATGTAGTTTGTGTCTGTGTGTTTGCACACCTGGGAGTATACAGGTCCTAGTCTGTTGTGGATGACCTGCTCTCTCGTCGGGGTCCTAGTCTGTTGTGAGTGACCTGCTCTCTGGTCTGGGTCCTAGTCTGTTGTGGATGACCTCCTCTGGTCTGGGTCGTAGTCTGTTGGTGGACGACCTTCTATCCTGGCCGTGACCCCACTCTCCAAGGATGTCTCAGGGAGAGTGGGATGTCCAAAAACACATTTCCAATTCACACGTATATTAAAAAACACTCGTACATGTATGAAATAGGACAAATATTAGCCTCGTCTCCTCATAGAGTCAAAGGGTTGAAGTGAAGAATGTCTCAGTATAGCAGGAAGGAAGATTGGTAGATCATGAGAATGACATATACAAACACATGGTTAGCAGATGTTATTGTGAGTGTATCGAAATGCTTGTGCTTCTTGTTCCGACAGTACAACAATATCTAACAGCTAATCTAACATTTCCACAACAACTACCTAATGCACACAAATCTAAGTAAAGGGATGGAATAAGAATATGTACATATAAATATATGGATGGGCCATGACCAACCAGCATAGATGAGATACAATAGATGGTGTAAAGGTGTGGGTCTGTGTGTCTCTTTGTGTTTTTCCAGATAAGGAACAAGCTGAAGGAGCAGGGGTTACCTGCAGACACCAAAGTGATGTGGAAAAAGCAGCCTGATGGGAACGTCTTCCACAAGGAGGAAGAGGGGTCTCCCACGAAAGAAGAGGAGGAGGAGAAGATGAACAGAATGATGACAAAGAGAGAACTCTAATTATGTAAAATGTTCTCCTTACATTTCTCTTTTTATTTACATTAATATCTGTACTGGGATGCATTTTCTCAACCTAATTAAATGTGTTTTATTAAGTAAAATGTTTAATTATAAAAATTAACAGTGTTTGATCATGAGATGTTTTTCTTTATCATTTTCTTGACTTGGTTGTTTAATTACAGGGTTTGTTCTCAAGATAGACATTTGACACATCATGTCTGTAAATGAGTTTTTTGTGGTTATGTTAGTATACAGTGCTGTGAAGGATCGTTGTCTTGCTGCATGACCCAGCTGCTCTTCAGCTTCAGCTCACAGACGGATGGCCTGTCATTCTCATGCAGAGTTAATTTTGGTACAAAGCAGAATTCATGGTGCCTTCTATTAACTTTTTGGACAAGATGTGTGCCATTATGTCTGATGAAAACGAAACCCTGCATTTCCACAGTAAAAAACATCATAGCAACAGTCAAGCATGGTGGTGGTACAGTAGTTTGATGGTTCGGGGATGCTATGCTGAGTTAAAGCAGTTCTGCATGGAAGAGTGGGCCAAAATTCCTCCACTGCGATGTGAGAGACTGATCAAAAACTACAGGAGGTGTTTGGTTGCAGTCATTAGAGCTAAACGTGGAACCACCAGTTATTGAGTGTAACGGGGGAATTACTTCTTAATAAATAGATAAAATAAGTATGAATATTTTTTGTTATTTGTAAACTCAGGTTCACTTTATCTAATATTAGGTTTTGGTTGAAGATCTGATAACATTCAGTATCAAGAATATGCAAAAATAGAGAAAATAAAGGGGACAAATACTTTTTCACAGCACTGTAAGTATCAAATTGTTTTTCTAATTGGAATGTAACTTTCTTTAATTGAAAATGTATTTACACTTTAGTTTACATAGTGCACAGCCAATGCAGTCTCAGCAATGTTTTTATTGGTTAATGTATTTTCTGACGATCAAATAAATACTTGTAGCAGATTGACAATACAGGTCTAGAGTTGTGATACATCTTATTCTATTTCAAGGTTCAACTTTATATTAGTTTAATGTTTTTTTGACACATTTTACCTTCATGATAAAGACAGCTAGACATAATGTGCAATCAAGTCCTCTTTTCAGGACTCATACACTGAATTCCTTACGATCAAATGCCGACCGCATTATCCACCAGACTTCTCTTCGATTATAATCTAGCCGTGTATATCCCCCCCAAGCAGACACCTCAACCACCCTGAAAGAACTTCATTGGACTCTATGTAAACTGGAAACCACATATCCTGAGGCTGCATTTATTGTAGCTGGGGATTTTAACAAGGCTAATCTGAAAACAAGACTCCCTAAATTTTATCAGCATATCGAACGCGTGACCCGTGCTGGCAAAACCCTGGATCATTGCTACTCTAATTTCCGCAACGCATACAAAGGCCTCCCTGACCACGACTCAATTTTGTTGCTCCCAGCCTATAGACAGAAACTAAAACAGGAAACGCCCGTGTTTCTGGTCCGACCAATCTGATTCCACGCTTCAAGATTGCTTCGATCACGTGGACTTGCACATGTTCCGGATAGCATCGGACAACAATATTGAAGTATATGCTGATTTGAGTTTATTAGCAAGTGCATCGGTGATGTGGTACCCACGGTGACTATTAAAACCTTCCAGAACCAGAAACCATGGATTGATGGCAGCATTCGCGCAAAACTGAAAGCGTGAACCACTGCTTTTAACTCTTTTGGGCTAGGGTCCCATTTTCCGAATTTTCGCCTGTCTGACGTGCCCAAAGTAAAATGCCTGCCACTCAGGCCCAGAAACTAGGATATGCACATAATTAGTACTATTGGATAGGAAACACTCAGAAGTTTCTAAAACCATTAAAGTATTGTCTGTGGGTATAACAGAACTGATATAGCAGGCGAAAAGCTGAGAAATGTCTGTCTGGAAATCATTTTTCTTTTGACATTTCCTGACTTTGAATGCCTGTTTATTGAATTCTCAGGGAAATAGGACTGAGGTTGCAGTACCTTTGGCTTCCACTAGATGTCGACAGTCTCTGGACAGTGTTTTGAAGCATTTACAATTGACGAGAGCCGAAAGGATGACGATTTTGTATGACATACCAGTATATCCTTTCTGTCTAGTGCATGAGATTCCCGGGAGCGCGCAGCACGGTGTTTACCTTTTCTATCGTGTAGGTTATTATCCGAGTGAAATATAATAGCCAATATAGATAAATGGATGCCTAAGGATAAATTATAAAGGATGTTTGATTTGTTTGGGCAAAGTTGATAGGTATAATTTGAACACCATCTCTTCACTGTACAACGGGCGAGTAGACAGGAAATGCTTGGTGGACTATCTGAACATAACGCGCCAACCAAACAGAGATTTATGGATATAATAAATCACGTTTTCTAACAAAAGAACCATGGATTATCTTTTTTGGACACTTGGGATGCCCTCAGCAGAAGTTCTTCAAAAGGTAAGCAATTTATTTTAGCTCTTATATGGGTTTTTGCCGGGCTTTTGCCGTAAAGCCTTTTTGAAATCTGACAACGCTGTGATATTGCCAAGAATCAGAGATTTGGATGACTATACAACACTTGTATATTGATGAATGTTAAATATTAGGATTTTTTATTTTGAATTTGCCGTGCTTTGTTTGCTCCGAAAACGTGTACGCTCACGGAATTGGATCCGTAAGAGGTTAATCATGGCAAGGCGACCGGAAACATGACCGAATACAGAGAACAGTGTAGCTATTCCTTCCGCAAGGCAATCAAACAAGCTAGGCGTCAGTATAGAGACAAAGTAGAGTTGCAATTCAACGGCTCTGGCATGAGATGTATGTGGCAGGGTCTACAGTCAATCACGGACCACAAAAATAAAACCAGCCCCGTCGTGGACACCGATGTCTTGCTCCCAGACAAACTAAACAACTTCTTTGCTCGCTTTGAGGACAAAACAGTGCCACTGACACGGCCGGCTACCAAAACCAACTTTTGGATTTTGAATTTGGCGCCTCACATTTCACCGGGTAGTGTCGGGAGTGGGATCATTGGGGCGCTGGCGCCCCGTTCCCGACACTACCCGGTGAAATGTAAGGCGCCAAATTCAAAATCCAAAAGTTGAATTATTAAACATTCATCAATATACAAGTGTTGCATAGTCATCAAAAGCTCTGATTCTTGGCAATATAACAGTGTTGTCAAATTTCAAAAAGGCTTTATGGCGAAAGCACAACATGTTTGAGGATAGCACCTCTCATATTTATGCATTAGCATAAATTCATAACCAGCGCGGGTCTCACAAAACCCATAGAAGAACGGATACTGAGGGCATCCCAAGTGTCCAAGGAAGACATCCAATGGTTATTTTGTTAGCAAAGGGATTTATTATATCCATACATCTCCGTTTGATTGGCGCGTTATGTTCAGATAATCCACCGTCGAGTCGCCCGTTGTACAGTGAAGAGAAAACGTTCAAATGATACCCTTCAACTTTGCCCAAACAAATCAAACAATTTATAATGCATCCTTAGGTATCCTTTTATGAATATTAACGATTATATTTCACTCGGATGATATCCTAAACGATATAAAAGGAAAATAAAGTGGGGCGCGCTCACGGTCTCGTGCCCAGGAAAAGTTATTGACATCCATGGTGCCTTCAGTATTTCTTCTTCCTTTCGGTTCTGTTTAGTGATAAAGCCTTCAAACGCTGTCTAAAGACTGTTGACATCTAGTGGAAGCCATAGGTACTGCAATCTGGGAGCTATTATACATCGATTTCAATAGGAAACCTATCAAACGGAGGAAATGTCCCCCCCAAAAAATATTCTGGACAGAAATTCCTCCGGTTTTTGCCTGCTATATCAGTTCTGTTATACTCACAGACATGATTGTAACAGTTTTCGAAACTTCAGAGTGTTTCCTATCCAATAGTACTACTTATGTGCATATCCTAGTTTCTGGGCCTGAGTGGCAGGCATTTTACTTTGGGCACACCAGACTCTCCAAAACCGTCACCACTGCTGATGATGCCTAAAGAGTTAATCTACCAACTGAGCCACACAGCACCACAACATACCATAAGAGTTGGCAAGAGGCCACCAACAGATCTGGGACCAGGTTAGTTACTGATGTCACATGATTGTGTGTTCCAGGAAATATCTTGGGTCTGGCTTGATGGTTTGCAGATGTTAATGCGAGCGTAGCAAAATGCTTGTGCTTCTAGTTCCGACCGAGCTGTAATATCTAACAAGTAATCTAACAATTTCAAAACAACTACCTTATACACAAAAGTGTAAAGGAATGATTAAGAATATGTACATATAAATGTATGGATGAGCGATGACCGAACGGCATAGGCAAGATGCAGTAGATGGTATAGAGTACAGTATATACATATGAGATGAGTAATGTAGGGTATGTAAGTATTTAAGAAACTAGTGATACATTTATTACATGCAATTATTAATTATTAAAGAGGCTAGAGATTGAGTCTGTATGTTGGCAGCAGCCACTCAATGTTAGTGACGGCTGTTTAAGCTGCTCTCAACTCCAGGATAGTTGGTTTGATTCCCCCTGAGGCCGCCAATATGGAACATGTATGCTTGACCACTTTTGGATGAAAGGTTATATTATATTTTATATTATGGTCTGATATTATGGTCTGCAGTGCTTTAGGAAAGTATTCAGACCCCTTGACCTTTTCCACATGTTGCTACGTTACAGCCTTATTCTAAAATGAATTAAATACTTTTACCCCCTTCATCCATACCCAATAAACAAGATTTATAATTTTTTGCACATTTATTACAAATAAAAAATTGAATTATTAGATTTACATAAGTATTCAAAAACAATTGTAATTGTGTTGTGTGATAAAACTGCACATTTTAAAGTGGCCTTTTCTTGTCCACAGCACGAGGAGGACCTGTGTAATAATCGTGCTGTTTAGTCAGTTTCTTGATATGCCACACCTGTCAGATGGATGGTTTATCTTGGCCAAGGAGAAATGCTCACCAACAGGTTTGTAAATACATTTTTGAGAAATAAGCTTTTTTGCGCGTATGAAGAATTGCTGGGATCTTTTATTTCAACTCATGAAACACGTGATCAAAAACTTTACATGTTGCGTTCATATTTTTGTTCAGTGGATATGGTTATTATCAAGCTAAAAATGACAATGACCATAGGAGTTGCCAGACAGCACAACAGATCTGGGGCCTGCAGGCTACATACTGTAACTACCTCAAGCATCCTGTGTGTGCTGATCTAGGATCAGTTTATCCTTTCAGATCATAATTAATGAAATTACATGGACAGGGAGGAGCAGATCCTACATTCAGAAAAAAAGGTTCTGAAAGGGTTCTTCGGCTGTATTCATTGGTGGCTAGAAGTCTTGATTCAAGCGTGAAAAACCCAGCAGCGTTGCAGTTCGTGAAACAAAGTGGTGTGCCTTGCACCTACTACTATACCTCGTTGAAAGGCCCCTAAATCTTTTGTGTTGCCCTTTCACCTTCTGAATGGCACACATACACAATCCATGTCTTAAAAATCCTTCTTTAACCTGTCTCCTCCCCTTCGTATACTGATTGAAGTGGATTTAACAAGGGATCATAGATTTCACCTGGATTCACCTGGTCAGTCTATGTCACGGAAAGAGCAGGTGTCCTTAATGTTTTATACACTTATATAATGTTTTATTCTTCTCAAAGAAACACTTTTGATGTTCACGTGTGTTTTTGTTATATATACAAAATGCACAGGACCAAGATATAAACATGAACTGAATTGTATATTTTTCAATTGAAGGTAAAACAACTGCTGGAGGCAAGTGATTCTCGTTTATGTGTAATTTATCTCACCGGTGATAAGTTGCAGGTCCCTACAGCGTAAAAAGATGCCATTCAACCAATTTTGAAAAGAGAAAACAGAACATTCTTCTCCAATGTAAAGTGCAAGGGTGTTAATATATCAGAGTGCAACTGTTACGGCAAAACACAATTGTTAGAGCCGTGATCCCCAAAAAATTGAGACGTCATGTTTTGCACGATGAAAATGTACTGTATATTGCTGTTGAAGACAGCAAAAAAGTCTGCTAACACTTTCTATGAAGCCCCTATTCTTAATGTGCTATGTTAAATATAGTCATAATCACAGCAACATAGTGCTTCATAATTACTGTTCACTTTTTCCTCAAGGATCATGCAGCGTTATAATGACCGTCAGTCAGTGTGAAGTTTTTCTAACGTTTTTGTCAATGAGCAACAAATCATTATTATTGCATCACAATCTTTGTTATGGTGTGTTATAGCATACTTACAAGCCGCTATTAGGTCACCTTTGATTGCTTTAGGTAAAGTGATGACATTTTTATGGCAGACAGACGTCATACGCCACAAGCTGTCGCTGTTACTATAGCTCTGAATGGAGTGACAGACAATGGGATCCACTCTAGCTGCTACGTGTACAAATACTGTACAATGTTGATCCAAACATTTTATTCTCAACTTATATGACCAGC
Organism: Brachymystax lenok tsinlingensis; assembly: GCA_030435695.1. Taxonomy (NCBI): domain Eukaryota; kingdom Metazoa; phylum Chordata; class Actinopteri; order Salmoniformes; family Salmonidae; genus Brachymystax; species Brachymystax lenok. Next base: position 20,035,772 of record CM059798.1, read on the forward strand.
TTGCTAGCTAGCTAACTCTTGAGTCAAGCTGAGAATAAAGGTTTGGATAAATATTGTATGTACACACATAGCTAGCTCACCATCACAGGAGCATCACATTTATTTTCATTTTTTTTATTTTACCTTTATTTAACCAGGTAGGATAGTTGAGAACAAGTTCTAATTTACAACTGCGACCTGGCCAAGAAAAAGCAAAGCAGTTCGACACATACAACAACAAAGAGTTACACATGGAATAAATAAACATACAGTCAAAAATACAGTAGAAAAAAGAAGAAAAAAAGTCTATATAGTGCAAATTAGGTAAGATAAGGGAGGTAGGGCAATAAAAAGGCCATGGTGGCGAGGTAATTACAATATAGCAATTAAACACTGGAATGGTAGATGTGCAGAAGTTGAATTTGCAAGTAGAGATACTGAGGTGCAAAGGAGCAAGATAAATAAATAAATACAGTATGGGGATGAGGTAGTAGGATTGGCTGTTTACAGATGGACTATGTGCAGGTGCAGAGATCTGTGAGCTGCACTGACAGCTGGTGCTTAAAGCTAGTGAGGGAAAAATGAATCTCCAGCTTCAGTGATTTTTGTAGTTTGTTCCAGTCATTGGCAGCAGAGAACTGTAGGAAAGGCGGCCAAAGGAGGAATTGGCTTTGGGGGTGACCAGTGAGATATACCTGCTGGAGCGCGTGCTACGGGTGGGTGCTGCTATGGTGACCAGTGAGCTGAGATAAGGCAGGGCTTTACCTAGCAAAGACTTGTAGATGACCTGGAGCCAGTGGGTTTGGCGACGAGTATGAAGCGAGAGCCAGCCAACGAGAGCCTACAGGTCGCAGTGGTGGGTAGTATATGGGGCTTTGGTGCCAAAACGGATGGCACATTGATAGACTGCATCCAATTTGTTGAGTAGAGTATTGGAGGCTATTTTGTAAATGACATCGCCGAAGTCGAGGATCGGTAGGATGGTCAGTTTTATGAGGGCATGTTCGGCAGCAGGTGTAAAGGATGCTTTGTTGCGAAATAGGAAGCCAATTCTATATTTACATTTGGATTGGAGATGCTTAATGTGAGTCTGGAAGGAGAGATTACAGTCTAACCAGACACCTAGGTATTTATAGTTGTCCACATATTCTAAGCCAGAACCGTCCAGAGTAGTGATGCTGGACGGGCGGGCAGGTGCGGGCAGTGATCGATTGAAGAGCATGCATTTAGTTTTACTTTCATTTAAGAGCAGTTGGAGGCCACGGAAGGAGAGTTGTATGGCATTGAAGCTCATCTGGATGTTAGTTAACACAGTGTCCAAAGAAGGGCCAGAAGTATACAGAATGGTGTCGTCTGCGTAGAGGTGGATCAGAGAATCACCAGCAGCAAGAGAGACATCATTGACGTATACAGAGAAGAGAGTCGGCTCAAGAATTTAACCCTGTGGCACCCCATAGAGACTGCCAGAGGTCCAGACAACAGGCCCTCCGATTTGACACACTGAACTCAATCAGAGAAGTAGTTGGTGAACCAGGCGAGGCAACGTTTGAGAAACCAAGGCTGTTGAGTCTGCCGATAAGAATGTGGTGATTGACAGAGTCGAAAGCCTTGGCCAGGTCGATGAATACGGCTGCACAGTAATGTCTCTTATCGATGGTGGTTATGATATAATTTAGGACCTTGAGCGTGGCTGAGGTGCACCCATGACCAGCTCTGAAACCAGATTGCATAGCGGAGAAGGTACGGTGGGATTCTAAATGGTCAGTAATCTGTTTGTTAACTTGGCTTTCGAAGACCTTAGAAAGGCAGGGCAGGATGGATATAGGTCTGAAGCAGTTTGGGTCTAGAGTGTCTCCCCCTTTGAAGAGGGGGATGACCACTGCAGCTTTCCAATCTTTGGGAATCTCAGACGATACGAAAGAGAGTTTGAACAGGCTAGTAATAGGGGTTGCAACAATTTCAGCAGATCATTTTAGAAAGAGAGGGTCCAGATTGTCTTGCCCGGCTGATTTGTAGGGGTCCAGATTTTGCAGCTCTTTCAGAACATCAGCTATCTGGATTTGGGCGAAGGAGACATGGGGAGGCTTGGGCGAGTTGCTGTGGGGAGTGCTGGGCTGTTGACCGGGGTAGGGGTGGCCAGGTAGAAATCATGGCCAGCCTGTAGAAAAATGCTTATTGACATTCTCAATTATAGTGGATTTGTCGGTGGTGACAGTATTTCCTAGCCTCAGTGCAGTGGGCAGCTGGGAGGAGGTGCTCTTATTCTCCATGGACTTTACAGTGTCCCAGACGTTTTTGGAGTTTGTGCTACAGGATGCACATTTCTGCTTGAAAAATCTAGTTCTAGCTTTCCTAACTGCCTGTGTATATTGGTTTCTAACTTCCCTGAAAAGTCACGGGGGCTGTTCAATGCTAATGCAGAACGCCACAGGATGTTTTTATGCTGGTCAAGGGCAGTCAGGTCTGGAGAGAACCAAGGGCTACATTTGTTCCTGGTTCAACATTTTTTGAAAGGGGCATGCTTATTTAAGACGGTGAGGAAGGCACTTTTAAAGAATAACATGGCATCCTCTACTGACGGTATGAGGTCAATATCCTTCCAGGATACCCGGGCCAGGTCGATTAGAAAGGCCTGCTTGCTGAAGTGTTTTAGGGAGCGTTTGACAGTGTTGAGGGGTGGTCGTTTGACCGCAGACCCATTACGGATGCAGGCAACGAGGCAGTGATCGCTGAGATCTTGGTTGAAAACAGCAGAGGTGTATTTGGAGGGCAAGTTGGTTAGGATGATATCTATGAGGGTGCCCGTGTTTACGGATTTGGGGTTGTACCTGGTGGGTTCATTGATAGTTTGTGTGAGATTGAGGGCATTGAGCTTAGATTGTAGGATGGCTGGGGTGTTAACTACTTACGGAGTGGTGGGGCGCTAAAATCCCTTAACTTTCGAAGAACTTCTGCTGAGGGCTTCCCAAGTGTCCAACAAAGACATCCAATGGTTCTTTTGTTTTGTCATTTATTATATCCATAAATCTCCGTTTGGTTGGCGCGTTATGATCATAAAATCCACCGTTGAGTCGCCCATTGAACCGTGAAGAGAACCCGTTCAAATTATACCTATACACTTTCTACAAACAAATCAAACATCATTTTTTATGTATCCTTAGGTATCCTTTTGGGTATATTTGCTGTAATATTTCAACCGGACGATAACGTGAATGATAGGAAAGAAAAATAAAGTGGTGCGCGTTCACAATCTCGCGCGTGTCAAACCTTGTTTACAAAAGTGGTCCCCTGACCATTTCCTGTTCCTATCTGTTCTGGTTACTCCTAGAATTCCCAGACTTTGTATACCGACTGTTGCCATCTAGTGGAAGCCATAGGTACTGCAGTCTCAGTCCTACATAACGTTGTATGCAATAGGCACAATGGAGAAGATGCTCATTTACAAAGAAAACTGCAAATCCAGATGGATTTTCCTTGGGTTTTCGCCTGCTATTTAGTTCTGTTATACTCACATACATTATTTTAACACTCTTAGAAACTTCAGAGTGTTTCCTATCCAATAGTACTAATTATTTTCTGGGCCTGAGTGGCAGGCATTTTACTTTGGGCACGCCAGACTCTCCAAAACCGTCACTTATGCAGCCGCTCCCTAAGAAGTTAAGCATGTCCCAGTTTAGGTCACCTAGCAGCACGAGCTCTGAGAATAGATGGGGGGCAATCAGTTCACATATGGTGTCAAGGGCACAGCCGGGGGCAGAGGGTGGTCTATAGCAAGCGGCAAACGGTAAGAGATGTGTTTCTGAAAAGGTGGATTTTTAAGAGTAGAAGCTAGAATTGTTTGGTTACAGACGTGGATAGTTAGATAGAACTCTGCAGGCTATCTCTGCCGTAGATTGCAACACCGCCCCCTTTGGCAGTTCTATCTTGTCGGAAAATGTTATAGTTAGGGATGGAAATTTCAAGGTTTTTGGTTTTTGGTCTTCCTAAGCCAGGATTCAGACACGGCTAGGACACCCCGGGTTGGCAGAGTGTGCTAGGGCAGTGAATAAAACAAACTTAGGAAAGAGGCTTCTAATGTTATGATGCATGAAAATGATAGCGCCTGGGGAATGGGAGTGGAGCTAGGCACTGCAGGGCCTGGATTAACCTCCACATCACCGGAGGAACAGTGGAGGAGTAGGATAAGGGTACGGCTAAAGGATAAAAGGACTGGTCGTCTAGTACGTTCAGAACAGAGAGTAAAAGTAGCATATTTCTGTGTACGGTAGAATAGATTCAAGGCATTATGTACAGACATGGTAGGATGTGAAGTGGGGGTAAAACTGTGCATAGAGTGACGATGAAAGAGACATTGTCTCTATTAGTATCATTTAAAACAGGTGATGTCACCGCATGTGTGGGAGGTGGAACTAAAGTGTTAACTAAGGCGTATTGAGCAGTCCTAGAGGCTCTACAGTGAAATAAGGCAATAATTACTAACCAAAACAGCAAAACAGCAACAAGGCATATTGACGTTAGTGAGAGGCATGCGTAGCTGAGTGGTCATAGGAGTCCAGTGAGTGGCTTCAAGCAGCTAGCGGGCCAGGGCTAGTAAGATAGCAGAAAGGCCTTGGAGGGACGTCGTGACGGAAGAAAGCATTTTGCGGCCCCCTCGTGCTGTTCCGTTGGCATACTGATCAGCAGGGCTCCGTGTAGTAAACCAGGCCAGTTGGCAAAATAGGTATTTGTGGCCAAAGAATTTTTCCGATGGGCCTCTTAAGCTAACAGTCCGATGTGCTCAGGACAGCTAGCGGGCCGCGGCATTTAGGGGACCTAACGACGGAGGAGGAATTTTGGTATTTTCACATGGTATTTTGAAAAGTGTAATTATGAAGCACTATGTTGCTGTACATTGTAATTTATTATGTTTATACTCCTAATGCATTAGGAGTATTGGTGTATGGGATTACGAGTCCATAACATCATTACTCTTTATGAGTACATGTATAATGCATTATGAATATGGGCTTCATAGAAAATGTTACAGAGCATCTCTGTGCTGTCACCCATATGCTCTCTGTCTCATTCCAGTACACTGACCACAGCAAATCATTGTGTTAAAACACACTTCACATCCAGGTGTGCCCGTTGCGTTGCGTTTCCAGCTCTCTCCCCCTATTGCATCCAATACATTTTCTCTCCATTATTCTTTATTCACAGCCTGCGTCTGTTTTACCTGTCTCTCTGAGAGAGACAGAGTGAGAGGAAGAGAGAGACAGAGACAGAGAGTAAAAGGCCATTATTAGAGTCATTGTGCATTTTGGGGCGATGCTGGAAATGGGAATTGTGCGACCTGCCGCGTACTGATAGGAGCTCTTTCAAGCAAATAAATAAACAGAAAATAAATAGATAACTGCAGTTTTTAAATTAAAACAATCAATCAAGGAAGGAATGTGGGGGGAGAAAGTGAGGGAGAGAGAGAGAGAAAATGGGAGAGTGCAGAATGTCCCCATAATGACGGTGACAGGGATATTATTTTTGTCTGGGGGAAATACGAGGGCATAGATCAGTGGTGTGTGTGTGTGTGTGTACATGTATGTGTGTGTGAGAGAGAGAGGGGTGGTGGTTGAAAATGAATGTAACCATAATCCCCCAGAACACCAAGTCCACTGAACATAACATACTTGGGTTCCAATTTTTTTTTTCTCTTTCCAAATAATTTGTCTGTTTGATAGAGCCTAACTGGAGTGATCAGATTGGAGGGGTTTGCACTTTTGGGATTATTCTCTTGTGCGAGGCAGGCAAAGTCAGCTACAGCAAAGAAAACAAATACTACACAACGGATGGAACAAGAGGGCAATTGGGGTGGCAGGTAGCCTAGTGGTTAGTGTTGGACTAGTAAACAGAAAGGTTGCAAGATCAAATCCTCGAGCTGACAAGGTCGTTCTGTCGTTCTGCCCCTGAACATGGCTGTCATTGAAAATATGAATTTGTTCTTAACTGACATGCCTAGTTAAAAAAAGGTAAAAAAAATATTGATTTTAACCACTGAATGAAGTTATACACCAGTACTAAAGATAAGAACATTATAAACAAAATGTAGGCCTTGTCACGTCCAGGCCAGAGTTTTAGGCTTACGTGTTTAGGTTTCGTTTTGGTGAAGGGTTTTTTGAGTTCTAGGTGTTCTATTTCTATGTTGGGGTAATGGTTCCCAATTAGGGGCAGCTGAGTGTCGTTGTCTCTAATTGGGAACCATATATATGTTTGGGGTTGTAGCAAAAAGGGTAAAAAGTGATTGGGTGAAGGGTTCCCTGGGAGTAAGGAAACAACCACCACTGGTAAAACCAAAGCCCTGTTTGAGAAAAGGTGAAGCCAAATGACTAGTATCAGGGTGGGAAGTACCAGAGTGGTACTGGGGAGTGCAGGATCCAGAAGATGACTCTCTCACCCCTGAAAAGACACCACAAGAAGAGAAGGAGGAAGACCTTATATGGCAAGAATTGAAAGACAAGCTACAGTTGGACGAAAATAAGCTGAAGTGACACCTAAGAGAGGAAGGGCCACCTCACAAGAGACAAAATGAATACGGAAACAGATGTGTTCAGAAAAACTGAATAATGACGTGTATGAAAATGATTCTCTGAGGAAGGTATATAAGCCATAGTAAAAGAGGGCTCGGTGTGAATCACTCCGTCGAGGTCTGGACAACCCAGTGGGTGATCACCCCCTAAATTGGTAAATATACTTGCTTTATACTCCACGAGGGCGCGAGGTACAATGAGTTACTGATAGAACGAGGCATCAAGTAAAGCGACACAGAGCCGAGTATTGTCCCTGGATCCACTGCTTTGAGCGAAAGCTAGGTGATCTAGAGGCGCATAGGAGCCTTTGTCGGGTTGATAGGCCTTGTTGTATTGGTAAACGAAACCTCAGATAACTCTCGTGGTAGGCAAAGCAAGCCCTACCTAACCAGGGATTGATGATTTGAACGCGTCAACGGACCAGTATCCACTTGACCACTCAGAGAATCAATTGAAGAAGGGATTAAGGTAATGAGATCTTGCTTATAATTTGCATTTACTGCTTGTGTGAAGTGTATAAGGATTTGATGATTTATGGTCAAAGAAACTGTTAAACTGTGATGGATAAAGTAACTCTGTATTGCTATTACTGCTTTTAAATTTTGGTAACTAACTGATCATAGGAGATAACAACTCTGACACTCCTGGTATGATCGAAAAGAAGCTAGACACGCCGAACTAAAATTAAGTTATAATGGTGTACCTTAACTTATTTTAGTTGGAACAGTAATTAGTATTAGGGTTCAAGCAGCCCTAACCGATGGGTACTTAGGTAAATCGTTTTGGGTAATAAACGTTCTATAGGATACTAAACACTGTAGGCAGATAACGTGTGAAGGCCTAAACATATTACTGCGGGCAGGTAGCGCGTGAAGGCATAAACGTGTTACAGGATACTGCAACCCTTGTAGTTAGGTAAATCGTTTTAGGGAATAAACGTACTACCGGAAGCTAGGGGGAGAAGGCATAACGGACTACCCTTAGCGCAGGGGATAAAACGCAAAAGAAGGTATCGGACTACCCTTAGCGCAGGGGATAAAACGCAAGGGGTGGAGGAACTGACGGAACCATAACTAGAGAGAGACATAAGTTGTATTAGTCATAAAGCCCAAGGGAGTGAACGCATAGGAAATCGAATAAGTTTAGGTGTATTAAATATAGGACGGACAGGGAGAGAAAATATGTTTGAATAATGGTGAACACAGAACCTGAGTATTATACTACCCCATACTGAAGCCTGATCAACTTCAGTGGGAAGTAAATAAAAGGGGAAGTTTTCACTATAACCAGCATACCAAATATACCTAACATAGGTCACACGGCAGACCTAGTGTTTCACTGAACTATAACAGTGACGCACGAAGCTCTGGTACCTTAGATTGAGGCCAGGGACAAGAAAGGTATTGCTCATTACCAAGAGAAACCTCCGCACCGTGACAGGGTTTTCAATAGTATGTCGTGGGTTAGTGTTTAGGCATAGCTTCATTTGTTCGTGGTGTAAGTCTATGTTATATGTTACGATCTTCGTTCTGTTTATTGTTTTGCCCAGTTACGTGAGTTACATTTCGTAATAAAAGCATGTATACTGGATGCCTCGCTGCGCCTTGGTCTGTCCCTTCCGAGGATCGTGACAGAATAACCCACCATAAGAAGACCAAGCAGCGAGAGAACCGGGAGCTCAGGACTTGGGAGGAGGAACTATTTAATGGAGGACAGTGGGCCCAGCCTGGAGAGTATCGCCGTCCTAGAGAGGAGCTGGAAGCAGCGGCGGCGGAGTGGCGATACTATGAGGAATTATATGGAGCATGGGATCCGGAGTGAGAAAAGTTTATTGGGACTCGCCTGGCTAGGAAGACCGAAAGGCAGCCCCAAAAACTCGTGCTCTCTGGAGGGAGCGTCGGAGGGAGCGTCGCACTGGTAAGATGCCGTGCTATGCAGTTTTGCGCACGGTATCTCCAGTGCGCGTTCACAGCCCGGTGCGAGAGATTCCAGCGCCACTCATCTGTCAGGGGAGGGTGAGTGTGCAGCCTGGAAGAGTGGTGCCGGCTCAGCGCTCCTGGTCTCCGGTGCACCTCCTTGGACCAGGATATCCTGCACCGGTTCTGTGTACTGTGTCTCCGGTGCGTGTCCACAGCCCTGTGCGAGAGATTCCAGCTCCACTCATCTGTCAGGCTACGTGAGTGGGCTACCTGGTAGAGTGGTGCCGGCTCTGCGCGCTAGGTCGCCAGTACACCTTCTGGGACCGAGATATCCTGCACCGGTTCTGCGTGTGGGGTCTCCGGTTCGCATCCACAGCCCAGCACGTCCTGTTCCGGCTCCACGCTCCAGGATCCCTGTGCCCGTCGTGGACCCAGCACGTCCTGTCCCTGTTCCACGGTCCAGGATCCCTGTTCCACGCTCCAGGATCCCTGTGCCCGTCGTGGACTCAGCACGTCCTGTCCCTGTTCCACGCTCCAGGATCCCCATGCCCGTCGTGGACCCAGCACGTCCTGTCCCTGTTCCACGGTCCAGGATCCCTGTTCCACGCTCCAGGATCCCTGTGCCCGTCGTGGACTCAGCACGTCCTGTCCCTGTTCCACGCTCCAGGATCCCCGTGCCCGTCGTGGACCCAGCACGTCATGTCCCTGCTCCCCGCACCAGAGTCCCAGTGCTCGTTATGAGCCCATCACGGCCGGTTCCTGCTCCTCGCCCCAGAGTCCCAGTGCGCTTCGTGAGCCCAGTACGGCCGGCTCCTGCTCCTCGCACCAGAGTACCAGTGAGCATCGTGAGCCCAGTACGGCCGGTTCCTGCTCCTCGCACCAGAGTCCCAGTGCGCTTCGTGAGTCCAGTACGGCCGGTTCCTGCTCCCTGCATCAGAGTCCCAGTGCTCGTCATGAGCCTATCACGGCGCCCATCACGGCCGGTTCCTGCTCCTCGCACCAGAGTTCTGGTTAATAGCCCAAGGCCTCCGGTGCGTGACATTAAGTCAGCACGGCCGGCACCGGAGCCGCCACCTGGGATCAAAAGACCCACCCGAAGACCCCCCCATGGACTTTTGTGGCGCGGTCGTAGTCCGCGCCTTTGGGGGGGGGGTACTGTCACGTCCAGGCCAGAGTTTTAGGCTGGCGTGTTTAGGTTTCGTTTTGGTGAAGTTTTTTTTGAGTTCTAGGTGTTCTATTTCTATGTTGGGGTAATGGTTCCCAATTAGGGGCAGCTGAGTGTCGTTGTCTCTAATTGGGAACCATATATATGTTTGGGGTTTTCAATAGTATGTCGTGGGTTAGTGTTTAGGCATAGCTTCATTTGTTCGTGGTGTAAGTCTATGTTATATGTTACGATCTTCGTTCTGTTTATTGTTTTGCCCAGTTACGTGAGTTACGTTTCGTAATAAAAGCATGTATACTGGATGCCTCGCTGCGCCTTGGTCTGTCCCTTCCGAGGATCGTAACAGGCCTATCGAATTGACTTATTTGTAGTGTACTACAGTATGTATACTACATATACTATATATCAGTTCTATATCTATGGTATACTACATATCCTATACATCAGTTATATATCTATGGTATACTACATATACTATATATCAGTTATATATCTATGGTATACTACATAGACTATATATCAGTTCTATATCTATGGAATACTACATAGACTATATATCAGTTCTATATCTATGGTATACTACATATACTATACATCAGTTATATATCTATGGTATACTACATATACTATATATCAGTTATATATCTATGGTATACTACATAGACTATATATCAGTTCTATATCTAAGGTATACTACATAGACTATACATCACTTTTATATATATGGTATACTACATATACAACATTTCAGTTCTATATCTATGGTATACTACATAGACTATATATCAGTACTTTATATATGGTATCTACATATACTAAATATCAATTCTAAATCTAAGGTATTCTACATACACTATACATCAGTTCTATATCTAAGGAATACTACATATAATCAATATCAGTTCTATATCTAATGTATACTATATATACTATATATCAGTTATATATCTATGGTATACTACATATACTGCATATCAGTTATATATCTATGGTATACTACATAGATTATGTATCAGATCTATATCCATGGTTTATTACAGAGACTATATATCAGTTCTATATCTAAGGTATTCTTTATTACTATATATCAGTTCTATATATGTAGTGTACTACATAGACTATATATCAGTTCTATATCTAAGGTATACTACATAGGCTATACATCAGTTTTATATCTATTGTATACTACATAGATTATATATCAGATCTATATCCATGGTTTATTACATAGACTATATATCAGTTCTATATCTATGGTATACTATTCTATATATCAGTTATATATCTATGGTATGCTACATAGGCTATATATCAGTTCTATATCTATGGTATACTAGACTGTATATTAGTTATATTTCTATGGTATACTACATAGGCTATATATCAGTTCTATATCTAAGGTATACTACATAGGCTATACATCAGTTTATATCTATTGTATACTACATAGGCTATATATCAGTTCTATATCTATGTTATACTACTTAGACTATATATCAGTTCTATAGCTATGGTATACTTCATAGACTATAAATAAGTTAAATATCTATGGTATACTACATAGACTGTATTTAAGTTCTATATCTATGGTGTACTACATAGACTATATATCTGTTCTATATCTGTGGTATACTACATGTACTATATATCAGTTCTATGCCTAAGGTATACTACATAGGCTATACATCAGTTTTATATCTATTGTATACTACATAGATTATATATTAGATCTATATCCATGGTTTATTACATAGACTATATATCAGTTCTATATCTATGGTATACTATTCTATATATCAGTTCTATATCTATGGTGTACTACATAGACTATATATCACTTCTATATCTGTGGTATACTACATAGACTATATATCAGTTCTATATCTATGGTATACTACATAGACTTCGTATCAGTTTTACATCTATAGTATACTACATATTCTATATATCAGTTCTATATCTATGGTATACTATTCTATATATCAGTTATATATCTATGGTATGCTACATAGGCTATATATCAGTTCTATATATGGTATACTAGACTATATATTAGTTATATTTCTATGGTATACTACATAGGCTATATATCAGTTCTATGTCTATGTTATACTACTTAGACTATATATCTGTTCTATATCTGTGGTATACTACATGTACTATATATCAGTTCTATACCTAAGGTATACTACATAGGCTATACATCAGTTTTATATCTATTGTATACTACGTAGATTATATATTAGATCTATATCCATGGTTTATTACATAGACTATATATCAGTTCTATATCTATGGTATACTATTCTATATATCAGTTATATATCTATGGTATGCTACATAGGCTATATATCAGTTCTATGTCTATGATATACTAGACTATATATTAGTTATATTTCTATGGTATACTACATAGGCTATATATCAGTTCTATATCTGTGGTATACTACATAGACTACATATCAGTTTTATATCTGTGGTATACTACATAGACTATATATCAGTTCTATATCTATGGTATACTACATAGACTTCGTATCAGTTTTACATCTATAGTATACTACATATTCTATATATCATTTCTATATCTATGGTATACTTTATAGACTGTATATCAGTTCTAGATCTATGGTTTACTACATTTCGTAATCACAATCAGACCATTTAGTCACGTTATGACCAGTGGCTTTACATGTTACCCTGGCTGAGAGAAGGCTCTATTTGACTCTCTATTTCAATACAAACAAATTGAGTTGTGTTGGCAGAGTGATTTGCATGGTCTACCGTAGTAGGAGACCCAGGACACAGTCATGTGGAAAGAGGATGTCAAATCCACTGATCACTATCAAATACTGTTTGTCACATGCGCCAAATACATCAGGTGTAGATCTTACAGAGAAATGCTTACTTACAGGCTCTAGCAAAAGTGCAAAAAATGAGTAAGTAAAGAAATAATAACAACATTAAAAAGGCAGTGAAAAATAACAGTAGCGAGGCTATATACAGTAGCGAGGGGGCACACAATGAAAATAGTCTGGGTAGCCATTTGATTACCTGTTTAGGATCTTATGGCTTGGGGATAAAAACTGTTGAGAAGCATGTTGGTCCTAGACTTTCCGTGCGATAGTAGAGAGAACAGTCTATGACTGGGGTGGCTGGGGTCTTTGACAATTTTTTCGCCTTCCTCTGACACCGCCTGGTATATACGTCTTGGATGTCAGGAAACTTGGCCCCAGTGATGTATTGGGCCGTACGCAATACCCTCTATAGCGCCTTACGGTCAGATGCCGAGCAGTTGTCATACCAGGCAGTGATGCAACTGGTCAGGATACTCTCGATGGTGCAGCCGTATAACTTTTTAAGTATCTGGGGACCCATGCCAAGTCTTTTCAGTCTGCTAAGGGGGAAAAGGTGTTGTCGTGCCCTCTTCACAACTGTCTTGGTGTGTTTGAACCATGATAGTTGGTTGGTGATGTGGACACCAAGGAACTTGACTCTTTCGACCTTCTCCTCTTAAGCCCTGTCAATGTTAATGGGGGCCTGTCGGCCCTCCTTTTTCTGTAGTCCACGATCAGCTCCTTTGTCTTGCTCACATTGAAGGACAGGTTGTTGTCCTGGCACCACACTGCAGGTCTCTGACCTCCTCCGTATAGGCTGTCTCACCGTTGTCGGTGATCAGGCCTATCACTGTTGTGTCGTCAGCAAACTTAATGATGGTGTTGGAATAGTGGTGCTTGGTCACGCAGTCATGGGGGAAAAGTACAGGAGGGCACTAAGCAAATCAAATCAAATCAAATTGTATTGGTCACATACACATGGTTAGCAGATGTTAATGCGAGTGTAGTGAAATGCTTGTGCTTCCAGTTCCAACCGTGAAGTAATATTTAACAAGTAATCTAACAATTTCACAACAACTACCTTGTGCACACAAGTCTAAAGGAATGAAGAAGAATATGTACATATCAATATGTGGATGAGCGATGGCCGAACGGCATAGGCAAGATGCAGTAGATGGTATAGAGTACAGTATATACATATGAGATGAGTAGTGATAAAGTGACATTGTTTAAAGTGACTAGTGATACATTTATAACATACAATTTTTAAACTGGCTAGAGATATGAGTCAGTATGTTGGCATCAGCCACTCAATGTTAGTGATGGCTGTTTAACAGTCTGACGGCCTTGAGATAGAATCTGTTTCTCAGTCTCTCGGTCCCAGCTTTGACGCACCTGTACTGACCTCGCCTTCTGGCTGATAGCGGGGTGAACATGCAGTGGCTCGGGTGGTTGTTGTCCTTGATGATCTTTTTGGCCTTCCTGTGACATGGTGGATTTCTTCAGCCTCCTGAGGTTGAGGAGGCGCTGTTACGCCTTCTTCACCACGCTGTCTGTGTGAGTCGACCATTTCAGTTTGTCCATGATGTGTCCGCCGAGGAACTTAAAACTTTCCACCTTCTCCACTACTGTCCCGTCGATGTGGATAGGGGGGTGCTCCCTCTGCTGTTTCCTGAAGTCCACGATCATCTCCTTTGTTTTGCTGACGTTGAGTGAGAGGTTATTTTCCTGACACCACACTCCGAGGGCCCTCACCTCCTCCCTGTTGGCTGTCTCGTCGTTTTTGGTAATCAAGCCTACCACTGTAGTGTTGTCTGCAAACTTGATGATTGAGTTGGAGGCGTGCATGGCCACGCAGTCATGGGTGAACAGGGAGTACAGGAGAGGGCTGAGAACGCACCTTTGTGGGGCCCCAGTGTTGAGGATCAGCGGGGTGGAGATGTTGTTTCCTACCCTCACCACCTGGGGGCGGCCCGTCAGAAAGTCCAGGACCCAGTTGCACAAGGCGGGGTCGAGACCTAGGGTCTCCAGCTTAGTGACGAGTTTGGAGGGTACTATGGTGTTAAATGCTGAGCATTCTTACATAGTTTTTCCTCTTGTCCAGATGGGTTGGGGCAGTGTGCAGTGTGATTGCAATTGCGTCGTCTGTGGGCCTATTGGGGCGGTAAGCAAATTGGAGTGGGTCTAGTCTCTCAAAGCTCATATCACCTCCACCCTACCTGACACCCAAGACCCACTCCAATTAATAACACACCGCTAAGGGGCCCCAGTGTTGAGGATAAGCGTGGCAGATGTGTTGTTGTCTACCCTTACCACCTGGGGGGCGGCCTGTCAGGAAGTCCAGAATCTAGTTGCGGAGGGGGTTGTTTAGTCCCAGGGTCCTTAGCTTAGTGATGAGCTTTGTGGGCACTATGGTATTGAACACTCAGCTGTGGTCAATGAACAGCATTCTCACATAGGTGTCTGTCTGTCAGTTTCTCTCTCTCTCTGTTTCTCTCTCTTTCTGTGTTTCTTTCTCCCTCCCTCCCTCCCTCCCTCCCTCTCTCTCTCTCTCTCTGTCCTCCTCTCTTCATATCTCCCTCTCTTTATCTCTAAGGGTATTGTCAGCAATAATCATATGCCCATATAATTGAATTCCTCTGTTTGCCCTGAAACTGTCTGCTTAGGAAGAAGCTCACTGTGGGCAGCCTACTCAGTACCATTTGCTCAAATGTAAATGTCACTGATATGTCTAACTCGGATCAGCCTCTCAGAATAGCATTAAAAGCCAATTAGAAACGCAGAAAAGGACAAAACATAGCCCATTTTAACATACAGCGCATTCGGAAAGTATTCAGACCTCTTGACTTTTTCCACATTTTGTTACGTTACAGCCTTATTCTAATATTGATTAAATACATGTTTTTCCTCATCAATTTACACACAATACACCATAATGACAAACTGAAAACAGAAATAACATATTTACATAAGCATTCAGACCCTTTGCTATGAGAATCGAAATTGAGCTCAGGTGCATGCTGTTTCCAACTTGTTTGGATTCCACATGTGATAAACTAAATTGATTGGACATTACTTGGAAAGGCACACACCTGTCTATATAAGGTCCCACAGCTGACAGTGCAGAGCAAAAACCAAGTCATGAGGTCAAAGGAATTGTCCGTAAAGCTATGAGACAGGATTGTGTCGAGGCACAGATCTGGGGAACGGTAGAAAAACATTTCTTCAGCATTGAAGGTCCCCAAGAACACAGTGGTCTCCTTCATTCTTAAATGGAAGAAGTTTGGAACCACCAAGACTCCTCCTTGACCTGGCCACCCGTCCATAATGAGCAATTGGGGGAGAAGGGCCTTGGTCAGGGAGGTGACCAAGAACCCAATGCTCACTCTGACAGAGCTCTTGAGTTCCTCTGTGGAGATGGAAGTCTAGAAGGACAACCATCTCTGCAGCACTCCACCAATAAGGCCTTTATGGTAGAGTGGCCAGACGGAAGCCACTCCTCAGTAAAAGGCACATGACAGCTTGCTTGGAGTTTGCCAAAAGGCACCTAAAGACTCTCTGACCATGAGAAGCAAGACTCTCTGGTCTGATGAAAACAATCATTGAAGTCTTGGCTTGAATGCCAAGCGTCACGTCTGGAGGAAACCTGGCACCATCCCTACGGTGAAGCATGGTGGTGGCAGTATCATGCTGTGGGGATGTTTTTCAGCATCAGGGACTGGGAAACTAGTCAGGATCAAGGGAGAGATGAACGGAGTAAAGCACAGAGAGATTCTTGATGAAAACATGCTCCAGAGCGCTCAGGACCTCAGACTGGGGCAAAGGTTCACCTTGCAACAGGACAATGACCCTAAGCACATATTCAAGACAACGCAGGAGTGGTTTGGCGACAAGTCTCTGAATGTCCTTGAGTGGTCCAGCCAGAGCCTGGACTTGAACCCGATCGAACATCTCTGGAGAGACCTGAAAACAACCAACCTGACAGAGCTTGAGAGGATCTGCAGAGAAGAATTGGAGAAACTCCTCAAATACAGGTGTGCCAAGCTTGCAGCGTCAAAATCAAGAACTCTCAAGGCTTTAATGGCTGCCAAAGGTGCTTCAACAAAGTACTGAGTAAAGGGTCTAAATAATTATGTAAATGTAATATTTCAGATTTTTTTATTTATAAATTAACAAACATTTATTAAAATCAGTTTTTGATTTTTCATTATGGGGTATTATGTCAGGATTTATGGGGGGGGGAAACAATTGAATCAATTTTAGAATAAGGCTGTAATGTAACCAAATGTGGAAAAAGTGAAGGAGTATGAATACTTTCCGAAGGCACTGTTTGTAGCCTGAGAAACAAAATTTATGATATTGACAATTTACAAACATTGAGAAAACATTAATATTCTGTCCATCTCTGAAACCCACTTAGATTATTCATTAAATGATGCAGTAGTAGCTATACATGGTTATAGAATATACAGGTACGATAGAAATGCAAATGGTAGAGGTGTTGCCATGTATGTCCAGAGTCATATTCCAGGTAGGATGAGACAGGATCTCATGTCAGATGATGTGGAAATAATATGGCTACATGTTCATCTGCCTCACCTCAAGCCGATTCTAATAGAAGGTTGCTAAAAGTCTGTATTTGGACTATATGTGTGAAATGCTTGGTAATGTGATATCAACAGATAGGTATATTTTCTGGGTGACCTAAAAATGCTGTCAACTCTAAAAGTAGATTCAAGCTGTAACCCTGAAATCTGGTTCAGGTTATCAGTCAACCTACCAGGGTATTTACAAACAGAACAGGAACGAAATCATCCACGTGTATTGATCGCATATTAACTAATACTGCAGAAATCTGCTCTAAAGCAGATGTAATGATTTTAAAATAAAAGCCATGGCATTTTCTCACTTTATGAACCATTGGCTTTTTGATATTACGCATGGCGCCGACAGAGATGGTTGCCTCGCTTCGCGTTTTTAGGAAACTATGCAGTATTTTTTTCTGTATTATTTCTTACACTGTTACCCCAGGAAATATTCAGTCTTATTAAATACAGCCGGGAAGAACTATTGGATATAAGAGCAACGTCAACTTACCAACATTATGACCGGGAATACGACTTTCCCAAATACTCTGTTTGGGCCACCCCCCAGGACAATGGATCGAATCCCAGTAGGCGAACCAAAACATTGGTGCCGCAGAAGGGGCAGACGGAGCGGTCTTCTGGTCAGGCTCCGTAGACGGGCACATTGCTCACCGCTCCCAAGTATACTACCCGCCAATGTCCAGTCTCTTGACAACAAGGTAGACGAAATTCGAGCAAGGGTTGCCTTCCTGAGAGACTGGATTGTAACAATCTCTGTTTCAAGGAAACATGACTCACTCGGAAGTCGGTACAGCCACCCGGTTTCTTCACGCATTGCGCCGACAGAAACAAACATCTCTCTGTTAATATGTTCCCACCTTTGGTGCTACCTAGGGAAATCCTACATTCTATGTTAGGATATTTTAAATGACCACAGTGAACATTTTTCCATTTAGCACATCCTTGAAATAATGCAGGTTCAGGTACTATTAACAAGTCAGATAAAGGTGATTTACTACACAGAATGCAATTGTCAGCCCCATGTTTAGCTGCTGTGTATCTAGCCCATTTATACCAGTCATTTCTCACTATTTCTGCCAATGTAATGTCCTTGGGTGACGTTGATTCTGGAACATCAGCTACAGACCCAATGTTCTTATCTTGAGGTAGAAAGTTAGTGTGAGTGTTGGTCAGAAAGTTCCAAATGTCAGTGAAAACCCTCCTGACTCTGACCCCTCAGGTTTCATTATGCTTGTAGTGGTCGGTTTGGTAAGCGCAGTTGATGGCAATCTAGTGGTGATAACAGCAGTTTTCACAGCTGCCTCTGCCATTATTGTAGTTGCCCTAGTTGTCAAAGGCTTCTCCTGCTCAGGTGCTGGCGCAGAATCAATTAGAATGATTGTTACTCTGTTTCCTTCAGTCGGTCTTATATTTGCTATTTCAACTATAAATTCTTCACCTTTAATAACGTGTTTAATCTTATTCATAGTGAGCATCCACATGTCCTTGTCTTTGGCTATTGTCAAGTCGCAGCCTCTTGGATCCCATAAGACTTCTCCCTTAGTTTGATGATGTGTCCACCCACAGAAAGCGGTCTCAGGTAGTGGTTTGATCCTTACGATTGAGATTGACTTCTGTTCTCCAGGTTTCGTTATGATTTGAGGTAAGACTGGGATGCTAACCTTGTCGTTCTTCTCAAGTTTTACAGCAGGTTCTTCTCTTCTCTTTCTGCTTGCTTCCTGTTTCTTAATTGTTTGTGAACTTGCTGCCCTTTTTTCCATGTTGACTGATGCAATTGTTATGTCCATGTCACTGTTCTTTTGTTCTTCTGGTCTCATTTGACTGTTAAGGAGATCAGCTGAGGGAGGAAAAGTCAATTGTGGGGAAATCCCCCTCTTCTTCAACCTGTAGAAGTTCACCTCGTCCTGCCCCTTGTGAAGGTTCACTCTCTCATGCAACCTGTGGACATAGTCCTTACTCTTTACCTGGTGGAAGCCCTCCTTCCAGTCTGAACGGGCTCCCCTCAGGGAATGCATTGATTTCAGGGAAATGTGGTTCCCACTATTCAGTTGGTATTTCGGGGTCCCATTGTAATGGGCTTCTGTCAGAGAGATCTGCCAGAATAGATACAGTGGGGCAAAAAAGTATTTAGTCAGCCACCAATTGTGCAAGTTCTCCAACTTAAAAAGATGAGAGAGGCCTGTAATTTTCATCATAGGTACACTTCAACTATGACAGACGAAATGAGAAAAATAAATCCAGAAAATCACATTGTAGGATTTTTAATTTATTTATTTGCAAATTATGGTGGAAAATAAGTATTTGGCAAGCTAATCGTGGCTAAATGAGTTAGCCACGATTAGCTTGCCATGTGGAAAATAGTAGGAATATGATTTAGAAGGTTTGAATCAACTCCGTTCATTAGTGGATTTTGAGGTTGAATTATCCTTGTCAGAAACGGGGACAGGGGATATTAGGTGAAAATTAACAACTACGTATGATTTAAGGAGTATAACGTTGTATCTCGCCACGTCCAGCCCATTGCTAAAAGTTTAGATTTGAGGTTCACTGTTGATAAAATGTGTTTGCTATGTGGTAGAGCAGAAACACGAGGGGTTATTGGTTGTTTGATTATTTTGGGTGTTAATTTCACTTAATGAAACATCCGATGTGGTTTGAGTGGAATTATTTTGGAAGTCACCTAAAGTATGTGAGTTTAAGGAGACATAGGAGAACATGTCTTAAACAACATTTTATTAAAATTCCTGGGATTAAATATCACTGATTCCTTACACTGAGGAATTTACTACATTTGCGAAAGTAAATTGTTACATATTTGTTCGACATTGGTCTAGTTACAATACCAGGATAATAGTATCTAAGGGTAGCGCATGCTAAATTAAGTACATGTAAACGTTGAGGTAGATTAACATTAATGATTTGAGGGAGTACTGTGGATTTATCATTATTATAGTGTTTGGTTTGTAGTTAAAACTTTTGGGTCGCTGAATCAGTGTAGTATAGTGAATGCTAACGAAGTGTTTTGTGTTTTTATAGGAACGTGGGGATTTCACTGTCGCTCTTTGAAATGTTTGCTGGGGCTATAAAGTCTTTGGGATAATCCGAGAGAATAACAATGCATTCTATTGAAACTATTCATTCAAATTGGCTACTAATACTCCCAAACACACTGTCAGCTTCATCACAGAGCCACAGCATCAGAAAGTTAGACCTATAACCCATCAGGAATAGAACAGAACAAACAACACAACAATACACTCCTTCACATACAACTCAAGGTGTGTAAACTTCAATCCAAAACCTCAAAGGACTGTACCCTCTCCCATTTTTGACACATCATTTTCCACGAGAGAAATGTGTAAAAGTAATAACACTACTATGGGTCAAAAAATACAACATTTCAAATAACAACATCAAATTAAAATCACTACTCTTAAGAACTCCACAAAGAAAAATACTTTACTCATATGACCATAGGAAAATAAACTTAAGGCAGCCTACCCTCAGTCAAAGGCAACGCCCTCTCCTTCTTCACATTTGTCCAAATCACAAATATGGCTAAGAACTAGAAACTCCATCATAATAATCAATATTACAAATAACCCTGAAAATCAGTATGACAAATGACCTTAAATTCATTATCCAAATGGCTTTCCAATGAGGGTGATCAAACCACAATGGAAAGTCATGATAGAGGTGTTTCTTACTATTTTAGACCAATTAAGGAAAAATAGTCAAACATTTCATACATGTTGTATCCCAGGTTTCCAGTACATTCCTTTGTCAAAAGACTTCAGAAAATAAAAAAACTTGCCATATGTGTGCATGCCCCTTTAAGATATCTTGGCACTCAGACAAACTGAAAATTGACTAAACACAGGAACAAATAGTCATGACAAATGTGTTATGTGCGGGTATTTGCAACCCTTAAGGTAAAACAAACAAACAATTGCCAGACTTTATTTCATTTGGTAATTTACGGATTATCCCAAAGATTATAGCCCCAGCAAACATTTCAAAGAGCGACAGTGAAATCCCCACGTTCCTATAAAAACACAAAACACTTCGTTAGCATTCACTATACTACACTGATTCAGCGACCCAAAAGTTTTAACTACAAACCAAACACTATAATAATGATAAATCCACAGTACTCCCTCAAATCATTAATGTTAATCTACCTCAACGTTTACATGTACTTAATTTAGCATGCGCTACCCTTAGATACTATTATCCTGGTATTGTAACTAGACCAATGTCGAACAAATATGTAACAATTTACTTTCGCAAATGTAGTAAATTCCTCAGTGTAAGGAATCAGTGATATTTAATCCCAGGAATTTTAATAAAATGTTGTTTAAGACATGTTCTCCTATGTCTCCTTAAACTCACATACTTTAGGTGACTTCCAAAATAATTCCACTCAAACCACATCAGATGTTTCATTAAGTGAAATTAACACCCAAAATAATCAAACAACCAATAACCCCTCGTGTTTCTGCTCTACCACATAGCAAACACATTTTATCAACAGTGAACCTCAAATCTAAACTTTTAGCAATGGGCTGGACGTGGCGAGATACAACGTTATACTCCTTAAATCATACGTAGTTGTTCATTTTCACCTAATATCCCCTGTCCCCGTTTCTGACAAGGATAATTCAACCTCAAAATCCACTAATGAACGGAGTTGATTCAAACCTTCTAAATCATATTCCTACTATTTTCCACATGGCAAGCTAATCGTGGCTAACTCATTTAGCTAATGTTATTCCCAGATACAAGAAAGTATATATTCAATCTACTTACCTCGCAAAGCCAGTTAGGCTCCTTACTTGCTATTTAAACATGCTGGTGACTAACTATGCTGCTTGCAATACTTCAAATTATGTTATTTATCTTAAATTTACTTACACCAACAATATTCAAACCAAAAAGCATTCGTCAACTTCTCAGTTATCTGCACTCTGGTACACCCAATCTAGTGTTTCTGAACTCCAACCAAAATAACCTGAACGACATACCGGGTATCCCATTGTATCCTATCCAATCTCAGAATAATCCTATGAACATAATAACGCTAATAGACGCGCTAAATTTGGATACACTTACTTAGCTTCTTATTCTTCTTATGTGTTTGTTCCAATTCATAATTACCTCCCTGAATTCTTTATTTGATTTGAATTCTCCTGTTGATAGGGTAACTTTGCCTTACCATCTAGTTTACTCGTTCATATTCGAGACGAATTGGTAGAATCTACATGCACATCTTTTAGCAACTTCATGGTTTTACAATTACTTTTCAAAACCTCTACCTATTTTCCTGTGATATTCATAATCATTCCTTGCTCCTTAGTTTGAACTATATTATTTCCTATTCATGTGTCCGTGACCATTATTTCTTTCAACAGTAAATTAATTCAAATGCATACTACAGCCACACTTCTGTATTTTATATTTTTTCTATCTCTTACCAGTGTTACATTTTCTCGCACCCCGCCCGCCTGACTACACATTAAAAAAAAGTTACAGTCTCTTTACTTGTAATAGACAATACAATATGCTTTTCCTGAACCTCTATACTTCCTTTACACGGGATAACATACACCTATTCAGGCTTTTGACATTTATACACGTGTTTCATTCATACACATTTACGTTTTTACCTAAAAACGACCCATAGTTTAGTCTAACCTGATACACTTCCGCTACACAGGTAGACATTTATTCTCTACAGGATTTTTTTGGTATGATGGGAGTTTTTACAAACTCAGGCTTAAAGTCCCATCATTCCCTTATTTGCCCGTCCAGTGCAGACCTCTATTATTCTTAGAGCCGTATCACGGCGATTTTTAGGTACGATGGGAGTTCTTCCAAACTCAGGCTTAAAGTCCCATCATTCCCTTATTTACCCGTCCAGTGCAGACCTCTTTTATTCTTAGAGCGGTATCACGGCACAAATAACCTATCTATTCAGACCCCTTACTATAATTTTCCGGGCGGTATCATAAGATTTCTATTCTACATTTGTGTCTGACAATATGTCCAAGCCAGGCAGTCCAGCGAGATAGGGCAAACAAATGCACCAATCGGGCCACACAAGGTCCCAGGATGAACGGTCCGGAGAGAGGGACAACCTGAATCACACCCCCCGACACGAACCACCTGATCAAGTTGCCTGGACCGTGTTAACGCACGAGTCCAGAACAGGTCCTGAAACAGCTGCGCTCGGCCAAGTAGAATCAGACAGGGCAATCCAACTCAAACAGGCCACTCATGTGGGTTCGTTGAGCAGTCCGACCAATAGCAAATGCAGACCCCCCCTTACCAGCCACCCGACACCAACGAGGCACACAGCTCTCCTTTCACTTAGTCCCCACAAATGTGATTACTTTTAACAACCCCCCAAAAGTTCATGCATGCATGCAATTTATTGAATTCAAAAGTTCTTAATATTACTAGGTTCTTTTTAGAATTTTAGAGAGATCTACGTGGCATCCTCATCACTGAGACAGATCCCCCGTAGCAGCCCGCACAAATATTCAACTATCCGTAAGCCCAGGCTTACCATCGATAGTTGGGGTGGACACCCGTTTGCAAGGCTGCCCAGAAGATCCGCCGTCAGCTCCAAGGTGTCCTCGTCTAAAAAAGTCCCTTCGACTCCTGGCTTAAAAGCTCGCCAATATGTCGTGGAAACAATTATCTTCAAATTATGACACTCATACAAGAAACTTGTGAATTCAATAAGACCTTTAATTCAGAGTAATCAAAGGCCGAGCTGACCCGGGAAAACAGCTAACAGCATTAATCCCACAATTCCAATTTATACCCTTACAGTATATGAGTACAGCCCATATGTAAATGCAGTCACTCCTTTCTCTCATGCCACCTATCATCTTTTGATCTGAGGTCTTGCTTGTTCACGCCCAGTAACGCCCTTATCTGTTCCAAGTTTAGATTATATGGTGGCAGCCACTTCAATGTTATAACAATAATACATTTTATTGTGTACATATATTACTTGTGTTGGCCATTCTGCTGTCATCTTTTAGACCTTAATGGATTAAATTAGTATTATATCTCTACTTGATGTATCTCATGGTTCCAGTTGCATTGATCTCTGTATATGAAGATATCTTGTCTTTAACTCTCCTCACCACATTCTATCTTAGCAATTGCTTGCTGTCACTCACACCTGACAGCTGCTTGGGCTGTATTAGTAGCCCTGCAAACGCCTTTAACCTATATGTTCCTTACCTTATAAGTCCTTTTGTTTCTGTTCGCCTGTCTAATTTTACAGACCCTGTTACTTGACTCTATGTCTGACTTTTAACATATGTATTTACGGGTCTCAGCTTTGCAGCCTTGTCACCAGCCGAGACAACCTTTGACCTATGTCCTGCTCACAAGTGGCAAAATAGACTAAGTGGCATTCTGAGAAATGTGCTTGGTGTCCTCTGTCTCTTGACAACTGTCTAAGTTATCTTGCATGCTTGTTATAGCACTTAAGCCTCAGCCAATATTATCATGTTGTCTGCTATCACATAGTTAACCATGTTTTTTCTACCACAGCCTCCAACTCAATCATCAAGTTTGCAGACAACACTACAGTGGTAGGCTTGATTACCAACAATGACGAGACAGCCTACAGGGAGGAGGTGAGGGCCCTCGGACTCAACGTCAGCAAAACAAAGGAGATGATCGTGGACTTCAGGAAACAGCAGAGGGAGCACCCCCCTATCCACATCGACGGGACAGTAGTTGAGAAGGTGGAAAGTTTTAAGTTCCTCGGCGTACACTTCACAGACAAACTGAAATGGTCCACCCACACAGACAGCGTGGTGAAGAAGGCGCAACAACGCCTCTTCAACCTCAGGAGGCTGATGAAATTTGACTTGTCACCTAAAACACTCACAAACTTTTACAGATGCACAATCGAGAGCATCCTGTCGAGCTGTATCACCGCATGGGTCGGCAACTGCTCTGCCTACAACCGTAAGGCTCTCCAGGAGGTAGTGAGGTCTGCACATCGCATCACCGGGGGCAAACTACCTGCCCTCCAGGACACCTTCACCACTCGATGTCACAGGAAGGCCAAAAAGATCATCAAGGACAACAACCACCCGAGCCACTTCCTGTTCACCCCGCTATCATCCAGAAGGTGAGGTCAGTACAGGTGCATCAAAGCTGGGACCGAGAGACTGAAAAACAGCTTCTATCTCAAGGCCGTCAGACTGTTAAACAGCCATCACTAACATTGAGTGGCTGCTGCCAACATACTGACTCAAATCTCTAGCCACTTTAATAATAAAAAAATGTATGTAATAAATGTTTCACTAGTCACTTTAAACAAGGCCACTTTTTATAATGTTTACATACCCCACATTACTCATCGCATATGTATATACTATACTCTATACCATCTACTGCATCTTGCCTATGCCGTTTGGCCATCGATCATCCATATATTTATATGTACATATTCTTATTTATTCCTTTTCACTTGTGTGTATAAGGCAGTTTTTGTGAAATTGTTAGATTACTTGTTAGATATTACTGCATGGTCAGAACTAGAAGCACAAGCATTTCGCTACACTCGCATTAACATCTGCTAACCACGTGTATGTGACCAATACAATTTGATTTGATTTGGCTTCGTAAGTCTCCCTGGCTCTATTTGACTCTGTATTTCAATACAAACAATTTGAGTTGTGGTGGCAGAATGATTTGCTTGGTCTTCCATAGTAGGAGACCCAGGACGCATTCATGTGGAAGGGGGAAGTAACATCCACTGATCTATATCACACATACTACACAGTACACCCACAGCACCATCTGCAGGTAATACTGCCTACACAAAGATGCACCTTATGTGAGCTGATAAGTACACTGTTGTGCAGTAGGTAACAAGACTGTAGTTTTGATAGAGATGCTGCTTGTATGTGCCTTCTGTCCTTTCCAAAACATTGTGAGAACGAGATTAATTAAGGTTCCATTTACTTTGTGCGTTAGCGTTTGAGGTAAAGCCACATTATAGCAAACAACAAATTACCACATTTATGTCATGCCCCCAACCCCCCCATCTTTCTCTCTGTGCCTCTCTCTCTGTCGCCGCTCTTTTTGTATCTCTCTCTGTCCCCCCTCTTTCTGTTTTTCTCTCCCCCTCCCTCTCCCTCCTTCTCTCCCTCTCCCTCTTCATCTCTCTCTCCCTCTCCCTATTTCCCTCCCTCTCCCTCTTCATCTCTCTCTCCCGCTCTCATTGTCCCCATCACCGATCCATCACTGATGCACATTGTGTATGAGAGGGCTGAAGCCAAGGCCTGTCTAATTGCTATAATTTTTAGTAAAGTGCAAGTTGTTATTCTACCCAGGGATTGGTGATGCACATCAATATTCACCAATGTTTATTGAATGTCAAAGGCCACTGGGCTCCTGATTGATTTTGACCTCTTTTCTAGATTGTTAGAATGTGTTGTCATACATCGGCAATTTTAAAAAAGCTATTTTGCCGGCCACTGGAATACTAATCATCACTCGGAGGGGAAAGATGCAGAAATTTAGATTAATTATATTTTCATGAAGTCTGCCATACCCTATGAAGATATAATGTGGGATATATTTTAAAATTGGGAAACAGGAATACCATTGATTAGAAAACAATAATTAATAGATTTTAGAGCGGACTATGGTAAAATGGCAATGCACCATATTGTCACGTCCAGGCCTGAGATGACAGGCTGGAGTGTTTTGGTTTAGTTTTTGGTGTAGGGTTTTTTATGTTCTAGGTGTTATATTTCTATGTTGGGGAAATGGTTCCCAATTAGAGGCAGCTGTGTGTCATTGTCTCTAATTGGGAACCATATATATGTTTGTAATTTTTCACTTTAGGTTTGTGGGTTATTGTTTGAGCATAGCGTCATTGTGTGTCAACGTTACGCGTCAACGTTACGCGTCAACGTTACGCGTCAACGTTACGCGTCAACGTTCGCGTCAACGTTACGCGTCAACGTTACGCGTCAATGTTACGCGTCAACGTTACGATCTTCGTTTGTTTTTGTTGTTTTGCCCAGTTACGTGGAGTTTCGTTTTCTAAATAAACATGTATACTGGATGCCTCGCTGCGTCTTGGTCTGTCCCGCATGAAGATCGTGACACATATTCTGTCCTGAGTGTGTCTGCTCAAGTACTTAATGCAAAAGAGCTTGTGTGGATTGTTGCAATGAACAATTAACCCTTTAAATGAATAAAACATAAACATTTGTGTTTTCATCGTTCCTGTTGTTTATGGTTAATATGTGGGGTTCTTGTAAAAACAGTATATTCAGCACCTGAATAACTTCATGTTTGTCTGACAAAGACATTAGTAGGTGTATTTGTAGCTGTTTTCAGTTGTTTAGTAGCCATATCAGCAACATAATAGTTAATCATGGTGCCTGCTGTCCATCTGTGACTGCTGAGGCCTCCTGAACTCAGACATTGGTAGTACTACTACTGGACAGTAATTATAACAGACCATCAAGGCAGAGCCAAGTCTCCCTCTGTCCTTATCCCAGGTAAGGGAGGCTTCGCTGGGGAAGGGGGAGTGGAGAGCCATCTATACTCTTCCAGTGTAATAAAACACAAACCCTTATACTTTGAAGAGTAGAATGAAAATAGATACGAAGCCTTTAATCTCTTTCTCTCTCTCTTGATCTCTCGATCTCTCTCTCTCTCTCTCTTGCCCTCTCTCTCTCATGCGGTGGAGGAATGAATGTCTTGGGATGACGGAATGGGATTTGATAACCCGTATCTACTCTCTCTCTCTCTCTCTGCCTATGTGTGACATAACTGGTTTCTATTCGCTGTTGTGTTTGCTAAAGTCACACATTTTGCATGCAACCCATCAACTATTTTCAGGTTGGGGCTGCTAGGGAGCCTTTGGCCATGCTATATGGACTCATTGAGTCCCACCACATCCAATCTGTCTACCACATAAACTATTGCGGTGATAGCCAAAGCCTGGTATATTATCTGACTAACACATAAACTCCCGAGGTGATATCCAAAGCCTGGTTTAGTATCTGTCTACTACATGAACTGTTGAGGTGATAGCCAAAGCCTTGTTTAGTATTCACCCGAGTGTGCTTTAATTCATGGATCCATGAGAGGAACAGGCAAAGCAGGCACGTATACTTACGACCACAAAATCAACAACAACAACAAGCAGGATAGGATGTAAACATAAGAAGATACAGCACAAAACAAAACCTACTGTGTGATTATCTGAATATATCTGAGTGTACATAATTGTATTTGTTATTATACGTCTGTATATCTGAGTGCCTCTGAGTAAATCTGTGTATATATGTGCATATCTGAGTATATCTGTGTATATCTGAGTATACCTGAGTATAACTGTGTGTATCTGAGTATATAGGAGTATATCTGTTTATATTTGAGTATATCTGAGAATATCTGATAATATCTGATAATATCTGAGTATATCTTTGTATATCTGTGTATATGTGAGTATATCTCAGTATATATGACTATATATGTGTGTATCTGAGTATATCTGTGAATAAGAATTTGTTCTTAATTGACTTGCCTAGTTAAATAAAGGTAAATAAAATAATAATATCTTTGTATATGTGAGTATGTACACTACCGTTCAACAGTTTGAGGTCACTAAAATATTTCCTTGTTTTTGAAGGAAAAGCACTTTTTCCCCCATTAAAATGACATCAAATTTATCCGAAATACAGTGTAGATCAGCCGTTACAGTGTAAAAATACAGTTTAAAAATCAGCCGTTTGTGGTAATGTTGTAAATGACTATTGAAGCTGGAAACGGCTGATTTTTAGTTGAATATCTACAGTTGAAGTCGGAAGTCATTAAAACTGTCTTGTTAACAAACTATAGGTTTTGTCAAGTCGGTTAGGACATCTACTTTGTGCATGACAAGTAAGTTTTCCAACCATTGTCTACAGACAGATTGTTTCACTTATAATTCACAATTCCAGTGGGTCAGAAGTTTACATACACTAAGTTGACAGCGACTTTAAACAGCTTGGAAAATTCCAGAAAATTATGTCATGGTTTTAGAAGCTTGTGATAGGCTAATTGACATAATTTGAGTCAATTGGAGGTATACCTGTGGATGTATTTCAAGACCTGCCTTCAAACTCTTTGCTTGACATCACGGAAAAATCTAAAGAAATCAGCCAAGACCTCAGAAAAAAAAATGTAGACCTCCACAAGTCTGGTTCATCCTTGGGAGCAATTTCCAAACGCCTGAAGGTACCACGTTCATCTGTACAAACAATAGTACGCAAGTATAAACACCATGGGACCACGCAGCCGTCATACCGCTGTCTCCTAGAGATGAACGTACTTTGGTGCAAAAAGTGGCCTATGTACAGTTTAAGTCGGAAGTTTACATATAGCTAAGCCAAATACATTTAAACTCAGTTTTTCACTATTCCTGACATTTAATCCTAGTAAAAATTCCCTGTTTTAGGTCAGTTAGGATCACCGCTTTATTTTAAGAATGTGAAATGTCAGAATAATAATAGAGAGAATGATTTATTTCAGCTTTTATTTCTTTCATCACATTCCCAGTGGGTCAGAAGTTGACATACTTGGGTCAAACGTTTCAGGTAAATCTGAGAAAGGCACAGCCAGGCACAGAAAGGTACGTAGGCACAGCCAGGCACAGAAAGGTACGTAGGCACAGCCAGGCACAGAAAGGTACGTAGGCACAGCCAGGCACAGAAAGGTACGTAGGCACAGCCAGGCACAGAAAGGTACGTAGGCACAGCCAGGCACAGAAAGGTACGTAGGCACAGCCAGGCACAGAAAGGCACAGCCAGGCACAGAAAGGCACGGAAAGGCACAGAAAGGCACAGCCAGGCACAGAAAGGCACAGAAAGACACGGAAAGGCACATAGAGAAAGAAAGGCGATATTACTATATTGTCTGATCGCTCTCTACATGTCACCAAACGCCCATTCACCTCTTCTCCCTCCTTCCTAAAGTATCGTAGTAAATTAACAACAGGCCTTTGCTTGGTAATACTTACAGTACAGTACAGTACAGAGTTTGGTCTGGATATGTGTGCCAAGTCTACCTCTCTTACTTTATGACGGGACAGATGAAAAAAGAATCCTTATTTTTTTGGCCACAAACTACCTCGCACCCCTGTAAGAATTACAAATTACCTCCCACCCATGTAAGAAAGGCTTGGATTTATAGCTGAGAACAAGCGCCTAACATGGGAAATTTACTTCAGACCCTCGATCCACTAGGAGAGAGAGAGAGAGAGAGAGAGAGAGAGAGAGAGAGAGAGAGAGAGAGAGAGAGAGAGAGAGAGAGAGAGGACCAGGCAGAGGATGGAGAATAAATGAACATTCCTGTGGTGAGTCAGAAGAGACACACCCTAATGTGTAACTTTTTTGTAACATACCACTGTACTGCAACATACCACTGTACTGTAACATAACACTGTACTGTAGCGTACGACTATACTGTAACATAACACTGTACTGTAACATACCACTGTACTGTAACATAACACTGTACTGTAGAATACCACTATACTATAACATAACACTGTACTGTAACATACCACTGTACTGTAACATAAAACTGTACTGTAACCTACCACTGTACTGTAACCTACCACTGTACTGTAGCATAACACTGTACTGTAGCATAACAGTGTACTGTAGCATAACACTGTACTGTAACATACCACTGTACTGTAACATACCACTCTACTGTAACATACCACTGTACTGTAACATACCACTGTACTGTAGCTTACCAATGTAATGTAGCTTACCACTGTACTGTAACATAACACTGTACTGTAGCTTACCACTGTACTGTAACATACCACTGTACAGTAACATAACACTGTACTGTAGCATACCACTGTACTGTAACTTACCACTGTACTGTAAAATACCACTGTACTGTAACATACTACTGTACTCTGGCTTACCATTGTACTGTAACATAACACAATACTGTAGCTTACCACTGTACTGTAACATACCACTGTACTGTAACATAACACTGTACTTTAACATACCACTGTACTGTAGCATAACACTGTACTGTAGCGTAGCGTAGTACTGTAACATACCACTGTACTTCAGCATACCACTGAACTGTAGCGTACCACTCTACTGTAACATACCACTGTACAGTAACATACCACTGTACTGTAACATAACACTGTACTGTAGCATAACACTCTACTTTAACATACCACTGTACTATAACATAACACTGAACTGTAACATACCACTCTACTGTAACATACCACTGTACTGTAACATACCATTGTACTGTAGCTTAACAATGTACTGTAGCTTACCACTGTACTGTAACATAACACTGTACTGTAGCTTACCACTGTACTGTAACATACCACTGTAATGTAACATAACACTGTACTGTAACATACCACTGTACTGTAACATACCACTGTACTATAGCATAACACTGCACTGTAGCGTAGCACTGTACTGTAACATACCGCTGTACTGTAGCATACCACTGTACTGTAGCATAAAACTGTACTGTATTGTACCACTGTACTGTAAAATACCACTGTACTGTAACATAACATTGTATTGTAGCAAAAGACTGTACTGTAACATACCACTGTACTGTAGCATAACACTGTAATGTAACATAACACTATACTGTAACATAACACTGTACTGTAACCTACAACTGTACTGTAACATACCACTCTACTGTAACATACCACTGTACTGTAACATACCACTGTACTGTAAGATAACACTGTACTGTAACATACCATTGTACTGTAGCATACCACTGTACTATAGCATACCTCTGTACTGTAACATACCACTGTACTGTAACATACCACTGTACTGTAGCTTAACAATGTAAAGTAGCTTACCACTGTACTGTAACATAACACTGAACTGTAACATACCACTCTACTGTGACATACCACTGTACTGTAACATACCACTGTACTGTAACATAACACTGTACTGTAGCATACCATTGTACTGTAACATACCACTATACTGTAACATACCACTGTACTATAGCATAACACTGTACTGTAGTGTAGTGTAGCACTGTACTGTAACATAGCACTGTACTGTAGCATACCACTGTACTGTAGCGTACCACTCTACTGTAACATACCACTGTACTGTAACATAACACTGTACTGTAGGGTACGACTATACTGTAACATAACACTGTACTGTAACATACCACTGTACTGTAACATAACACTGTACTGTAGAATACCACTATACTGTAACATAACACTGTACTGTAACATACCACTGTACTGTAACCTACCACTGTACTGTAGCATAACACTGTACTGTAGCATAAAACTGTACTGTAGCATAACACTGTAATTTAACATACAACTGTACTGTAACATACCACTCTACTGTAACATACCACTGTACTGTAACATACCACTGTACTGTAGCTTACCACTGTACTGTAGCGTAGCGTAGCACTGTACTGTAACATACCACTGTACTGTAACATACCACTCTACTGTAACATACCACTTTACTGTAACATAC
Source organism: Brachymystax lenok tsinlingensis (assembly GCA_030435695.1). NCBI lineage: Eukaryota > Metazoa > Chordata > Actinopteri > Salmoniformes > Salmonidae > Brachymystax > Brachymystax lenok. The sequence continues at coordinate 20,068,417 of CM059798.1, forward strand.
CACTGCACTGTAGAATAACAATGTACTGTAGCTTACCACTGTACTGTAACATAACACTGTACTGTAGCTTACCACTGTACTGTAACATACCACTGTACTGTAACATACCACTATACTGTAACATACCACTGTACTGTAACATACCTCTGTACTGTAACATACCACTGTACTGTAGCTTACCACTCTACTGTAACATACCACTGTACTGTAGCATAAAACTTTACTGTAGCGTACCACTCTACTGTAACATACCACTGTACTGTAGTATAAAACTGTACTGTAGTTTACCACTGTACTGTAGCTTACCACTGTACTGTAACATACCACTGTACTGCAGCGTACCCCTCTACTGTAACATACCACTGTACTGTAGCATAAAACTGTTCTGTAGCGTACCAATGTACTGTAAAATACCGCTGTACCGTAGCATAACACAATACTGTAGCGTACCAATGTACTGTAACATAACACTGTACTGTAGCATTCCACTGTACTGTAGCTTACCACTGTACTGTAACATACAACTGTACTGTAGTATAACACTGAACTGTTGCATAACACTGTAATGTAGCTTAACAATGTACTGTAGTGTACCACTGTACAGTAAAATACCACTGTACTGTAACATAACACAATACTGCAGCTTTCCACTTTACTGTAACATACCACTGTACTGTAACATAACACTGTACTGTAACATACCACTGTACTGTAACATACCACTGTACTGTAGTATAACACTGAACTGTTGCATAACACTGTACTGTAGCTTAACAATGTACAGTAGTGTACCACTGTACCGTAACATAACACAATACTGCAGCTTTCCACTGTACTGTAACATACCACTGTACTGTAACATACCACTGTACTGTAACATAACACTGTACTGTAGCTTACCACTGTACTGTGGCTTACCACTGTACTGTAACATACCACTGTAATGTAACATAACTCTGTACTGTAGCTTACCACTGTACTTTAAAATACCACTGTACTTTAACATACCACTGTACTGTAACATACCACTCTACTGTAAAATACCATTGTACTGTAGCATACCACTGTACTGTAACATACCACTGTACTGTAACATAACACTGTACTGTAGCTTACCACTGTACTGTAGCTTACCACTGTACTGTAACATACCACTGTACTGTAGTATAACACTGTACTGTAGCATAACACTGTACTGTAGCTTAACGCTGTACTGTAGCTTACCACTGTACTGTAACATACCACTGTACCGTAACATACCACTGTACTGTAACATACCACTGTTCTGTAGTATAACACTGTTCTGTAACATAACACTGCACTGTAGCATAAAACACTGTACAGTAGCTTAACACTGTACTGTAGCTTACCACTGTACTGTAACATACCACTGTACTGTAGCATACCACTGTACTCTAACAAAGCACTGTACTGTAGCTTACCACTGTACTGTAACATACCACTGTACTGTAACATAACACTGTACTGTAACATAACACTGTACTGTAGCATAACACTGTACTGTAGCGTAGCGTAGCACTGTACTGTAACATACCACTGTACTGTAGCATACCACTGTACTGTAGCGTACCACTCTAGTGTAACATACCACTCTACTGTAACATACCACTGTACTGTAACATACCACTGTACTGTAGCATACCACTGTACTGTAACATACAACTGTACTGTAGCGTACCCCTCTACTTTAACATACCACTGTACTGTAGCATAAAACTGTACTGTAACATACCACTGTACTGTAACATACCACTGTACTGTAGCATAACACTGTACTGTAACATAACACTCTACTGTAACATACCACTGTACTGTAGCATAACACTGTACTGTAACATCCCACTGTACTTTAGCATACCACTTTACTGTAACACACCACTGTACTGTAGCATACAACTGTACTGTAGTGTACCACTGTACTGTAAAATACCACTGTTTTGTAACATACCACTGTACTGTAACATACCACTGTACTGTAGCATAACACTGTACTGTACCATAACACTCTACTGCAACATACCACTGTACTGTAGCATAACACTGTACTGTAACATCCCACTGTACTGTAGCATAACACTGTACTGTAGCATAACACTGTAATGTAACATACCACTGTACTGTAGCATAACACTGTACTGTAACATACCACTGTACTGTAACATACCACTTTACTGTAGCATAACACTGTACTGTAGCATAACACTGTACTGTAACAAACCACTGTACTGTAACATACCACTGTACTGTAACATAACACTGTACTGTAACATAACACTGTACTGTAGCGTACCACTTGGACATGCCTGATAGGATGCTGAGTGGAATCTAAAAAATACATTTAAAGGTATTATTCTTCTTCTGTTTGAAGGAGGTTCTGTCGTGGTTGCACATACAGTGTGTCGGCTAATGAGAGCTCAGCTGGGTGAGGATATTTGCTCCAGCTCAGGGCTATTTGCTGTGAACAGAATGTCATGTTGTGTAGGCTATTACAGGAGCAATCAGTGAAGAGCTGCGATTAATTCTGTAAAGGCATTGGTATTGATGGAATAAGACTATCTTGAAGTGCTGTCAGTGCTTAGCCTTCACACACACACACACACACACACACACACACACACACACACACACACACACACACACACACACACACACACACACACACACACAAAGGTGCATATTCTCTCTCTTGCGCTCTCTTGCTCTCTCTCTCTCTCTCACACACACACACGCAGTTTGGAACAAACACTCCTTTGGTTCTTGTCATCCACAGCGCTCCTCTCTGTCTCAGACTAAGGCCCACACCCCTAGACATGCTAACAGACTTCTGCCCCCTCCCTCCCTCCCTCTATCCATCCATCCATCCATCCATCCATCTCTCCAGTCAAATAGCCTGTCTTTTTAATGTCAACCAGTGTTTATCTTTCCTGTTTCTGTCTTCAATCTTATAGGCTGTAGTCATCTCCACACAAATAACATTTGATTTGATTTGGATATCCCTCCCTCCCTCCCTGCGACAGGCCCCGGGCATTCGAATTCCTCTTCATACAACCACCAACCCCATAGGATCATGGTCTTTCCCTCAAAGGCTGGCGTGGTGTTTGGCTCTGTGTGCCAGAAATATGACCTGAAGCTATTGTATTCACTACCGGCTGTAATATTCATGTAGTGTGACTGCAAAATCCCTCAGAACCCCTCACCCCTCACATTTGTCTTTAATAAACCATGGACACACACTGAGACCCACACACTGAGGCCTACACACTGAGACCTACACACTGAGGCCCACACACTGAGGACTACACACTAAGGCCTACACACTGAGACCTACACACTGAGGCCCACACACTGAGGACTACACACTAAGGCCTACACACTGAGACCTACACACTGAGGCCCACACACTGAGGACTACACACTAAGGCCTACACACTGAGACCTACACACTGAGGCCCACACACTGAGGCCCACACACTGAGGACTACACACTAAGGCCTACACACTGAGACCTACACACTGAGGCCCACACACTGAGGACTACACACTGAGGCCTACACACTGAGACCCACACACAGAGGCCCACACACTGAGGCCCACACACTGAGTCCCACACACTGAGGCCTACACACGCACACGCACGCACACACACACACACACACACACACACACACACACACACACACACACACACACACACACACACACACACACACACACACCCAGGTGTGAAGTTTTACACTAACAATCTGCCCTGCTTTCCAAATTTAACTCGCTCCTCATCACAAGAAAGCCAGAGAAAAGTGTGAAAGACTCCTGCAGATTCAGAATAGAAGGGAAAAAGCTGTAAAGGTCACGTCAATCCAAGCACATACAAAGATACAAATATATATCTCAACCAGATTCAAAAATGAATACTATCCCTGAAAGTCACTCACTCTTCCCCCACAATACAGCAGCGTACAAGCACACAGCCCTAACAAGGGAAGTTGATCAGCACGGCGGACATAAGAATTTGCATAAGAATTGCAAAGACACTATTGTCAACTAGCCAATTGGACCATATACAGTACAGTCCATATACATATACATACACAGTACTTCCTCAATAATGCCCTCAGACCCATCCCCACCCCACCCCACTCAAACCCACAAACCTTTCATAAACCTTTCATAAACCGTTCATAAACCTCCCCCAAAGAGCGTACAACTACATACTTACAAGACAAAACTAAAATATGATAAACTTATCCCGCAAGGGGATAAATTGTCTTGACTTGGACACACAATGCTGCAGGTCAAACGTCTTGGGCTTCTGCTCTTCATCTGCCCACTGTTTTGTAGTGGAGCAGCCTGCGCCACTGTGCTACAGATGGGTCTCTGCTCTAGCATGAAATAAGCTCAGTGTGGGAGTGTGTGTCATGAGTTCTGGTGCATGGGCCCCGGTGACAGAAGGAAACTGCAGGGCCTCTGCTCAGATCGGCGTCACGTTGCGGCGTTCAGAACGGCGTCATGTCGCGGCTCTCAGACAAGCGATGATGGTGTGTGAAGGACCCTGGCAGACTGCTGAATGACTGTCAGTCACACAGACGGTGGCGGCGGCGTGCCACCGGCCCTAGCCCCCGGCCCTAGCCCCAGGCCCTAGCCCCCGGTCCTAGCCCCTGGCCCTAGCCCCCGGCCCTAGCCCCAGGCCCTAGCCCCCGGCCCTAGCCCAAGGCCCCATTCCTGCAGTTTGGCCCCTGAGTGATTGAGAGACGAATAGACCATTACCCGTTACTCCACAAACTTTAAAGTCCAATAGGAGAGGTTCTCTATCTTTAACCCGTCCAATAGGAGAGGTCCTCTATCTTTAACCCATCCAATAGGAGAGGTGCTCTATCTTTAACAGTCCAAAGGGAGAGGTCCTCTGTCTTTAACCCGTCCAATAGGAGAGGTCCTCTATCTTTAACTCATCCAATAGGAGAGGCCCTCTATCTTTAACCTGTCCAATAGGAGAGGTCCTCTATCTTTAACCCGTCCAATAGGAGAGGTCCTCTATCTTTAACCCATCCAATAGGAGATGTCCTCTATCTTTAACCCGTCCAATAGGAGAGGTTCTCTATCTTTAACCCGTCCAATAGGAGAGGTCCTCTATCTTTAACCCGTCCAATAGGAGAGGTCCTCTCTCTTTAACCCGTCCAATAGGAGAGGTCCTCTATCTTTAACCCGTCCAATAGGAGAGGTCCTCTATCTTTAACCCGTACAATAGGAGAGGTCCTCTATCTTTAACCCGTCCAATAGGAGAGGTTCTCTATCTTTAACCCGTCCAATAGGAGAGATCCTCCATCTTTTACCCGTCCAATAGGAGAGGTAGCTTAGAGAGGTAGTGCTGGGCTTAGATGCATCGAACTGACTGAAGTTTACTCCAAGTATTCAGTTTCTCCAACGTATTCAGACTTAAGTTTCTAGTTCTCCTTGAAACACATGAATAACTTTAATTAAACTAATATGAAAATATTGTATTTATTTTGAAATGACAATATCTCAGTCTGTTCTTCACATTCCCGTAGCAGAGAGAGAACTGTAGCGACAACCTCGTCCATCAACCCTGTCCCTAGTCTGTTTGGATTGATCTGCGTTGTGAGGAGATCTCCTAACCAGTAATCAAAAAAAAAGAGGGATGCTTACACATCCGTGTTTACACTCTAACCGTTGTTGACAAACAGCAGGGAAGGGTAGAGTGCCGTAAAAATAAACGTTGAAATTAAACGACATGACTCCTTGTCAAGGCTGCCGAGGAGAGGGAGTAATTAGAGCATTGTGTAAAGTTGGAAAAGTAAGAAAAGAGAGAGTGAGAAAGGCATAGCAGTGAATCCCAGACTCCCCAATAGAAAGGGAACATTGTGCATGTCTATATACTTTTCAGAGCCTTTATTTGACAGAAAGGCTGGAACTAGTAAGTAGTCGATGGCACCGTTGTCATTTTGACAGAGGAAGAAGGAATAATGAGAGAGAGTAATTAGCGGTAAATGTAGCTAGAAGTTAATGCATTTTTAAGAGCGTCTTGGCACAACAATGAAACAGCTGGTCATTTTTTACCAAGTGCAGGCTACATTGTGTTACTGTAAGAGAGTTCCAGCATCTTTCAATTGTTTTAATTCCATCAACAGATAGCGGGTGCTCTACATCCTAAATTCCTACGATTTCATTTCCTCCAGTCATGCTGATAGATGGGAGTGCTGTAATTGCCTGTAGATTGGAAGGTAGTGTTGTTTCCGTCCGGGCCAGAGTGAGTAGAGATGGAAATCGTTTTGGTAAGAGATGTTGGCTCCGATTAATTTATCCAGACCTTGGTGCTAAAGGTAATGATTAAAGATAAGTGGCTCACCCTGATTGCAGTTTAATAACCACCAGGTGTCTTAATTAAATTTACATCAATCTCGGATCTCCGCCACTAACGAATGTCTGAATCATTATGGAAATTAATAAGTAATATTCTCAGTATAAATTTGGACATATTAACCAGTGTGTCAACTACTACAGTACCACGATCTGTTCAACCCAATGGAACGACTACTACAGTATTACTATTACAGTACTACTAATACTTCTACTACAGAACGTCCACTACAGTACCACTACTACTACTACAGTACTACTACTACAGTTACACTACTAGAGTATCACTACCACTTCAGTACTACTACTACGACAGTATCACCACTCTAGTACTACTACAGTACTACTACGACTGTACCACTACTAGAGTACTGCTACTACTACTACTACTACTACTACTACTACTGTACCACTACTACAGTACCGCTATTACACTACTACTACTACTACAGCACTAATACTACAGTACTAGTAAAGTATATTACCGCTACTATAGCTCCACTATTACAGTACTACCACTACTACAATACCCCTACTCTGGTACCATAACACACTACTATTACTATTACTACTACTACTACTACTACTACTACTACTATTACTACTACTAGATCGAATCCCCGAAGCTGACAAGGAAAAAATCTGTCATTCTGCCCCTGGGCAAGGCAGTTAACCCACTGTTCCCCGGGCGCCGAAAACGTGGATGTTGATTAAGGCTGCCCCCCCCCCCCCACACCTCTCTGATTCAGAGGGGTTGGGTTAAATGCGGAAGACACATTTCAGTTGAATTGGACAACTGACTAGGTATCCCCCTTTCCCTTTCCCTTTACTACTACTGCTACTCTAGTACCACTATTACAGAACTACTACCACTACTACATTACCAATACTACAGTACTACTACAGTTCACTTCTACAGTACTGCTACTACAGTACAACCACTACTACTACTACTACTACTACTACTACTACTACAGTACCACTGCTACAGTACCACTACCACAGTACTACTACTACTAGAATACCACTACTAAGTACTAAACTACTTTGGTACTACTACTGCAGTACTATTACTACAGTACAATACTCCATTACTACTACCACATTACTACTTACTAAAGTATTCCTACTACAGTACCACTACTACAGTACTACTATTACGGTCCTACTACAACAGTACCACTACTACAGTATTATTTACTACAGTACTACTACTACAGTGATACTACTACTGTAATACTATAACTACTACTACTACTACTACTACTACTGCTACTACCATAGTACTGCTACCACAGTACCACTGTTACTACAGCACTATTACAGCTACTACAAAACCACTACTACAACTACTAATACTAGTACTACTACTTCGACTACTGCAACTACTGCTACTACTACTATTACTACTACAATACTAATACTACAGCACTACTACTGCTACTACTACCACTACTACTACTACCACTTCTACCACTACTTCTACAGCAACGCACTACTACTACTACAGTACCACTACTACAGTACTGTTAGAGTATCACTATTACTGTACCACTACCACAGTACTACTACTACTAGAATACCACTACTAAGTACTAAACTACTTTGGTACTACTACTGCAGTACTATTACTACAGTACAATACTCCATTACTACTACCACATTACTACTTACTAAAGTATTACTACTACAGCACCACTACTACAGCACTACTATTACGGTACTACTACAACAGTACCACTACTACAGTATTATTTACTACAGTACTACTACTACAGTGATACTACTACTGTAATACTATAACTACTACTACTACTACTACTACTACTACTGCTACTACCATAGTACTGCTACCACAGTACCACTGTTACTACAGCACTATTACAGCTACTACAAAACCACTACTACAACTACTAATACTACTACTACTACTTCGACTACTGCAACTACTGCTACTACTACCACTACTATTACTACTACAATACTAATACTACAGCACTACTACTGCTACTACTACCACTACTACTACTACCACTTCTACCACTACTTCTACAGCAACGCACTACTACTACTACAGTACCACTACTACAGTACTGTTAGAGTATCACTATTACTGTACTAATAATACTACTAAACTCCTACTACTACTATTAATACTACTTCTGCAGTACCACAACCATAGTACCACTATTACAGTACCACTGCTAAAGTACTACTACTAAAGTACCACTGCTGAAATACCACTACTTCGGTACTACTTCTACAGTACCTCTACTATAGAACCATTACCACAGAACTACTACTACTGCTACAGGACAACTATTACAGTACTACCACTACAGTATCATTACTGCAGTACTACTACTAGTTCTACTACAGTAGTACTACAAGAGTACAACTATTACAGTACTACAACTACAGTACCATTACTAAAGAACTTCTACTACAACACTACTACTAAATTACTACTTATTCAGTACCACTACTCCACTGCAACTCCTACTATTCCAGTGCTACGTATTACAGTACTGCTACTACAGAATCACTACTACAGTACAATTACTACAGTACTACTATAGTACCATCTAGTACAGTACCACTAATAAAACAATACTGCAGTACTACTACTACTAATATGGCACCACTACTACATTGCCACTGCTACAGTACTACTTCTACAGTGACACTACTGCTGTACTACTACAAAATTACAACTACTGCAGTACCACAGCTACTACTACATTACTGCTACAGTACCATTACCAATACAGTTCTACTACTAGATTGCTTTAGCTACAGCTAAAGTGAAACTACTACTACTACTACTACTACTACTACTACTACTACTATAGTACCACTACAGTAACACTACTATAGCACTGCTACTACAATACCACTACTATACTACTACTACTACTACTAGTACTACAGTACTACTACTATAGTACCACTACAGAAACACTACTATAGCACTACTACTACTACAATACTACTACTACAGTACTACTACTAACTCACCACTACTAGAATAGTACTACAGTACTACTACTACAGTACCACTACTAGTGCAGTACTAGTATTACAGTGCTACTATTACTACTATAGTAATAATACAACAGTACGACTACTGAAGTACTACTACTACTACTACTACTACTACTACTACCACCACTACTACTACTACACCATTACTACTACTACTGCTACACCAGTACTACTACGACAGTACTACCACTACTACAGTATCCCAACTACTACAGTACTACTACTACTACAGTATTACTACTACAGTACTACTACTACTTCTACAGTATTACTACTACAATACTACTACTACTATTACTAGTACAGTACCACTACTATTACCACATTACTACTACTAATATTATTAATGCTACTACTACTACTACTATTTCTACTACTTCTACTACAACTACTACTATGACTACCACTGCTATTACTGAGCTACTACAGTACCACTGCTACAATATTAGTGCCTCAGTACTACTTCCACAGTGTCACGAACCGGCTCAAAGTTCGTAACAAAAAGGGAGACAACGTGGAGATAGGGAACAAAAAAACATATTTATTAACTAAAGTAAACCAAATACAATTAACAATGGTGTGTGTAGTCAGTAATCAGTAGTGTAAGTGAGTGTTTGCGTGCATCAGTGTGATAATGAGGGGTGTTGAAAGGTGCCAAAGCAAACAAACAAAACAGCCACAAAAATGCCACAACCAAAATCCGTAAGTGTGTCTGTATGGAGAGAGTCTCCTCAATGACTGGGGAAGAGGTCTATTTATCCTGGGACACACCCGGCCCAGGTGTTTCCCATGTCGCTGCCGACCCTCCCGGCTCCGCCCACAGGCATCCTAATAAGGAAACAAGAGCAAAGAGAGAAAATACGACAGACAGAGTGGGAGGGTCGTCACAACAGTACCACTACTACGATAAGTTTATAACATTAATCTGCAACAATCATTTATTATTTCATTATCCTTTAAACTATTACTGCTACTTTGAGGGTTGAAGCCATCAATTGTTCCATTAACAATCACCCATACAGTATGTAAACATATTTAATTTCAAACTTCACTTACTTATTGAAATGAACGATATCAGCAAAATGCCTGCGATAAGTGGTCGGTATGGTCGGTGTCGATAATTTTCAGGTTATCGCGCCAGTTCTATTACTAGCAAGAACAAAGCTCTAAAGGCCTCAATATCAAATTAATCTGGCTGTTTTGTTTGACAAATAATTAACCACAATAAACTTCTCTTTGACAACAAAACAAAACAACTCTTCAAACAACGCAGGTTTCAATCCATTCTGAGGAAAGTTAGGGTGAGCCCTCACTTTGAAGACAGAAGTTGTACTCTGAGGCATGCATGGAAATAATGGAACCACAGTAAAACAATAGAGGGCTCGGAACATCAATATGAGACATGAACAATGGTGGCTGCTCTTTTAGTGCAAAACGCTGGTAGCTGAAGCCGTTCAATATCCATTGATTAGGGATCCTGCTCCCACAAGTGAGTCGGTACACACCGAGAAACGCTATCCGCTGCACCGCCGCTGTTTTCCCATCCTCGCACCGTGAGGAAATTATTTTGTCTAAAAGGCAATTTATTTGGGAGATAAAACAACCTGCGGTTAATCCGTAGCCGAGCAAGGGCCTTGTTTTGTTTTTGTCTTATTCATGTATCGGGCGTAAATTCCACTGTTTGTTTCCTTTTCCTCCCTCTTGAAGTGTCTGGTAATAACAAATAGATGAGGGTTCTCGAGACGAATTGGAAGGCTATGGTCAGTGTTGGTTGTATATTCTCAATGATAGGCCTAAACTCCTCTTGGCCCATTCCAGTCCAGCTCTGTGGTTAAAACTGAAACACTGCTGTTTCTCCCTCTCTCACTCTACCCCCTCTCTCTCTCTCTCTCTCTCTCTCTCTCTCTCTCTCTCTCTCTCTCTCTCTCTCTCTCTCTCTCTCTCTCTCTCTCTCTCTCTCTCTCCTCACTCTACCCCTCTCTCTCTCTCTCTCTCTCTCTCTCTCCCTCCCCTCTTTCCCCTTCTCTCTCTCTCTCTCTCTCTCTCTAGCTCTCTCTCTCAGAGAATGTCCATAAAATGTGATGGTGCAGGGTTTTGATGGCTGTGCCTAGCAGATCACTCATCAGGGACTGGCAACTTCTGGGGATGGAGGAAAGAAGGGGGTTGAAAGTGTTTCTTTGTCTTAAGCACCACTCCGCCCCAGAAAGACCATAAAACACGCGCCCTGAAATCAATAGCGTACCCTGCCTCTCTTGATAAGCCAGTATAAATCGTTCGGGGCCCAGAATTAATATATTTACAGTATGTGCACACACACACAGACACACTCAAACACACCACACACACCATCCATCCGGGAGTAACCATCAGTGTTAGTAGCAGCACCTCAGCAGTCCGCCTGTGTTATTAAAAGATGATTTATTAAATGAGTGCTGTTTACTGGGGGCAGCATGGCAGACAGGCAGTCAGGTCACCAGTGACACAAGTCAGTATTCGACATCCATCCATGTCTGAGGACGTCAGGAGATGACATGGCAAGTGGCCAATAGGGGCAACGGACATTACACCAATGAAACTTCCTCTCTTTGCCTTTCAGTATAAACCAAAGGAATGTCTTTGTCTACAGGAAACATTTTCCTCCAAAAACTGGATAATGGAACGTCCAAAAGTGGATAATGGAACAATATTTCTAACATAAAGAATGTGGGATATCACATATCACTCTACCCCCTCTCTCTCTCTCTCTCCTCTCTCTCTCTCCTCCCCTGTTGTTTTTCATTTTTTCTGATGTTATTAAAAACTGTATGAACCAAACCAAAGCTATGCTCAGTCAGTAGCCACGCCCCAAGTGAGCTCAGAGTTCGTGTCAGCATAACGGAAAGCCCCTTTTGGCCAGAGTGCTTCCAAGGACTTAACAACATTTACATTTGACCAAGCAGACGGACAGTGTGAGCCGGACGTTACGAATGATTAAAGACTAGACCAGAAAGCGTGGAGAGGTGGCTGCACATTGAAATGGTTAGAAACCCTGAAACTCTCAACACGAGTGAAGAAGATAAAGACTAGACCAGAACAACTGACAGTCTGCAGCTGTGCATGTAAAGGGATCTAGAACTTGACTGTCTACCCCAGAAAGTAAGGAAGAGGAATCGCCTCTCAGACAACCATTGGTTCATCTGAAGTATCTACTCTAATGAACAATCCAAGACCAGCCGAGTCTCACACCGAAGTGGGATAGGACACTCAAACCCTTTTTGAGAAAGTGGTTTAACAGAAAGATGACGATCAAGGACAGCTACGCGTAAGTATATACATTGTTTTTCTTATCTGAGTGGTGGTTAGGGTGCTAAGTTTTTTAATTTCCAAATGTAACAACAATAGTTTCTCTCTGTCTCTCCCTTTCCCTCTCTTTCTGACCCCTCCCCTTTTTATATCCAAACAGTCATGTTGTTGTTAGTCCACTAGGGACCTATTCCATTGTATTACGTTTCTAATCAATGATCTGTACTGTGTGTGTGTGTTTATGTCTTCTCTGTTATTGTTTGTAAACAAATAATTAAGCCAATTTGTGTACTGCTGATTCATCAATTCTATGACGTTCGGAAGGAGACTGATATGAGGTAATGATTAATAAGTGACTGTTAACGATATAAAATGTATATATATATATATTTATATATCTTCGAGTTTAATTTGGGAAATGTTTAAACAACTTCTGCCATGGTGCCACAAATTTCTAATGAGCTAATTGTTACATTATTAATTTATTTGAGTGACAATTAAACATAGTTAGTTGATTCGATAAATAACAGTCATCACATGAATGATTGTCACGTCATGACACCTTCAAGTAGGTTTTGGTCTTGCAATTGCATTGGGGATGGGCGTAAGCATCTGCCTCTGAATCCGAAGGTTACAAGGTTACAATCCAGCAATAGAAAGTTGTTTTTAATATTTTTGTTTTAAGCCAACGGGACAGTTGTAAATCATGCAGCGCCTTATGTCAAGATCGCAGATTTCAGAGAAACATTATTTTTTTATTTCAACTTTATTTAACCAGGTAGGCTAGTTGAGAACAAGTTCTTATTTACAACTGCGACCTGGCCAAGATAAAGCAAAGCAGTGCGACACAAACAACAACACATGGAGTTACACATGGAATAAACAAACATACAATCAATAATACAATGAAAAAGTGGAGTGGAGGCTGCAGTTTCTCATTACTTGACTTTTTCTAACAAAAAAAATGTAATGCAATGTCTAATTTTAAGGTAGAGAGATAAAGACATGGATTACAGGTGCCCTTGGGACTAAACACCTCCCTCTGCAACTGGATCCTGAACTTCCAGACGGGCCACCCCCAGGTGGTAAGGGTAGGTAACAACACATTTGCCAATATGATCCTAAACACGGGGGCCCCTCAGGGGTGCACACTTAGTCCCCTCCTAGCACGAATCTAACACTATCATTAAGTTTGCTGATGACACAACGGTGGTAGGCCTGATCACCAACAATGATGAGACAGCCTATAGGGAGGAGGTCAGAGACCTGGCAGTGTGGTGCCAGGACAACAACCTCTCGCTCAACGTGAGCAAGACAAAGGAGCTGATCGTGGACTACAGGAAAAGGGCCCCCATTCACATCAACGGGGGGTGTATTGGAGCGGGTTGAGAGCTTCAAATTATGTTCCAACTATCATGTTCCAAACACACCAAGACAGTCGTGAAAAGGGAACGACAGCGCCTATTCCCACTCAGGAGACTGAAAAGATTTGGCATGGGTCCCCAGATCTTCAAAATGTTCTACAGCCGCACCATCAAGAGCATCCTGACCAGTTGCATCACCGCCTGGTAAGGCAACTGTTCGGCATCTGACCACTAGGCACTACAGAGGGTAGTATGTACAGCCTAGTACATCACTGGGGCAAAGCTTCCTGCCATCCAGGACCTCTAAAGTAGGCGGTGTCAGTCACCCAAGTCATAGACTGTTCTTTCAGCTACCACACGGGAAGCGGTACCGGAGCGCCAAGTCAAGGTTCAAATGGCTCCTTAACAGCTTCTACCACCACGTCATAAGACTTCTGAACAACTAATCATATGGCCACCTGAATTATTTGCATTCATTTTTTTACACTGTTACTATTCTCTGTTAATTATCTACGTATAGTCACTTTACCTCTACCTACATGTGCATATTACCTCAATTACCTCGACTAACCTGTAAGCCTCACATTGACTCTGTACCGGTACCCCCTGTATATAGCCTCGTTGTTGTTATTTTATAGTGTTGCTTTTTTTACTTTAGTTTATTTAGTAAATATTTTCTTAACTTTATTTTCTTAAAACTGCATTGTTGGTTAAGGGCTTGTAAGTAAGCATTTTACAATAAGGTTATTTGTCACATTTGCCGAATACCTGTTGTATTCGGCAAATGTGACAAATAAAATTTGCTTTGATTTGATTTCAACTAAAATTGAACCTGACCCAAGTCCCACATTGGACATATGAGGCTACCATGGACTCGTCAACGACGGAGGTCCAGTGAAATGACTGGAGTACTGTATATCCTTAAACTACCCTCATCACCAAAACGCATGAACGCACACCCACATAGACACACACAGACACACATGCACACACACCTCTTTAATCTCCTCAGTATAAAATAATAAAAGGCTAACAATAAAAGTATAAATATTCCCCCCTAAATATAATATAATATATTGTAAATAGCTAAGAGGAGAGAAGAGACTTGAGGACCGGTTCAGCACCACAGGAAGCTTTCTCTCTCTCCACGACGGAGATAGAATTTAACTTCTCCTTCCTTTGTAAATCACTGGATGTTAGCTCGCTATCAGCAGCCACCAGCTAAGCTGCTCGCCTGTCCTGTAGCATCCTGCATCCCTGACACATTCACCTCCTATCTGTGACCCTCCCTCTCTCATGTTATACTTCTTTCTCTCCCCTTCCTTTCTTTGTTACGTGTTGCTCTTGAAAGTAGAACATCTTTACCTTAACACCTCTTCCCCTCTCCCCTCATCCCCTCTCCCCTCTTCCCTCTCCCCTCATCCCCTCTTCCCCCTTTCCTCTCCTCTCTCACCGATCCTCTCTCTTCTGAGTTTTCTCTCTTGCTCCTGATGCCGTCTGTTAATATAATTGATGAAAAAGGCTCAGAATGTTCTCTTGATTGTATTTAGGGCAGCCCGTAATTTTTGTACGAAATGTTTTGGTCTTTCCGGATTCTTTCGATGTCTTTCGTTCCTTCTCTTGCAGCCTTTCAACTCTACCCTTTCCCCACCTTTACAACTCCCTCTATCTCAACACCTACACACTCTGTAACATCAAGATAGTTTTACAACAAACCCAGTACTTTTGTGGCAGTAAATCCCGATTCTGTGACAGAAGCTACTCAGGCAACAGAAAACAAGCTTGACTCAAATGGGCTGACAATTTTTATTTTTTTTATTTAACCAGGCAAGTAAGTTAAGAACAAACTCTTATATACAATGACGGCCTACCCCAGCCAAAGCCGGCCGGCCAAACAATTGTGCGCTGCCCTATGGGACTCCCAATCACAGCTGGTTGTGATACAGCTTGGAATCGAACCAGGGTCTGTAGTGACACCTCTAGCACTGAGATGCAGTGCCCTGGACCCCTGCGCCACTCGGGAGCAATGTTGTGTTACCGTAAAGTTTGAAAAGAAGAATCCCAATAAAAAATACTTTTCAGAAATCACTTCACAAAGCGTTTGTGCCACATCACCGCACGCTTGCTCTCGTCATCCGAGCGAGCTGTGTGGACTCTTGGCACCCCACTGGTCCATCAAAATGTCAATACATAGCCCCAGAATAACAGAAGTGTGTGTGTGTGTGTGTGTGTGTGTGAGGGAGGGAGGGATATAACTCTGGGTTAGGCTATTGTTTGGCCACCGGGGGACCTGCTGGGAGCAGCCATGTATGAGTGGTCTGACATAGCCAGCGGTCTCTGGTGTTAACAGGAGAACTGGGCTGCCTGCTGTGATGGATATGGAAGGAATGAAGGATGTTTTCTGAGATGTATGACCATCTGATTCACTCTCACTGGGGTGGCTAGTCTGGGGTAGTTAGTCTGGGGTAGTTAGTCTGGGGTAGGTAGTCTGGGATAGCTAGTCTGGGGTAGTTCGCCGGAGTAGTTCGTCTTGGGTAGTTCGTCTTGGGTAACTAGTCTGGATAGTTAGTCTGGGGTAGTTCGTCTTAAGTAGTTAGTCTGGTGTAGCTAGTCTTGTGTAGTTAGTCTGGGGTAGTTCGTCTGGGGAATCTACTCCTGGGTAGCTAGTCTGGGGAGGCTAGTCTAAGATGAGTTGGCCTAGGCAATGGGCTATTGGTTTATTTTCTGTCTCAGTGGTGAAGTGTTAAACTGGAGATCGTTAGACAATGATCACGATTGTCATTTTATCAAAAACAACAAAAACAGAAATACCAAATTGGTCTTGATACATGGTTGTTCACGCTGTGAGGTTGCACGTCTATTCCCAAGGGAACAACACCATCGTAGAAATCAAATACGGACAGGATTCAATTTGTCGGCGTTGCACCTTTTAAAAAGGCAATGTTCCCGTACACAGAGACCTTATTTACAGTAAATGCTGCATATGTCGGCTCAATCGGAAATTACCTTTACATACCTCATAGCTGACAAAGCGCGTTTGGACTGAATCCCGGCCTAAATTCACTCTAGAATACTTCAGAATAACATGATAAACAGATCTCCAATCTTCTTTGATCTGTTTATCAGTTCATGGGAGTAGTGGTGAGCGTCAAGTGATATTGTAATAAACCTATAAAGATAGGATCTTAATTTTATCACCCTGTTGCAGGAGAACTTTCCTGCAATGCAGGACATTTTAAACTTTTTGTGCATTTGATAGTTTAAGGCTTCGGAAGTTTGTAATTTCCACTTTGAAAATCCTGCAGGATTTGCTGCAGGATTATTTCCCTGCTGTAGCAAACTGGCTCAAATGTTGATCCTTCATCTGTACTAGCGACATATGGCTGGAATGCTGGAGCTATGTTCAACCGTCCAATCAGTGAAGACGTGTGTAGATGTAAGACCTATGGGAAGGTAAGTAACATATGAGGGCCGGTCCACCGTTGGCACACATCACACCATACGTGGAGCAATTTTCTACAGATGATGGTGTGACATGTTGAGTTATGTGATGTCACTAAGTGTAAGCTAATTAAATTCCTGACGTATCTCAGGAAAAACAAGAGAAAGATCATTGGTGAAAAGGAAAAAACACAAATATTGTTCCTGAGATGGTCAGCATAGAGAAAGAGAGGCGGAGTACACAAGAAAGAAAGAGTAAAATACAGGCCTACGGGTATTGACAGAGAAAGAGCAGGCGAGAAAGCTAGAGAAAGAGAGAGAGAGAGAAAGCAAAAGAGAGAGAGAGAGAGAGAGAGAGAGATTGTAGACCTTTTGAGATCAATACAGTGTGTGTGTGTGCGTGTATGCATTTGAGAGAGAGAGAGATAGTGAGAGAGAAAGAGAGTTGGAACCAGAGAGAGAAAATGCAATCAGTGTGCGGATGAGGTTTCTCCGGAGTGAGGATTTGGGTCATTTGGAAGAATATGGCTGATTCAGCAGCACTGCTGTCGCCGCCGCGATGAACTTAATCTACTGGTTAGTCCTGCAGGCAGAAAGAGGGAGAGAAAGAGAGAGAGAGAGAGAGAGAGAGAGAGAGAGAGAGAGAGAGAGAGAGAGAGAGAGAGAGAGAGAGAGAGAGAGAGAGAGAGAGAGAGAGAGAGAGAGAGAGAGAGAGATGGGAGAGAGTGTGAGGGACATAAAAAGGCAGCAGGAAGAGAGAGAACAGGCAAAAGATGGAGAGAAAGAGCAGGCGAGAGACGGAGAGAGCAGGCGAGAGACGGAGAGAGAGAGCAGGCGAGAGACGGCGGGAAGAAAGAATGTCAGGGGAGAGACAGGAGAAGCAGGTGAGATACGGAGAAAGAGTGTGGAAGAGAAATGGGGAGGCAGAGAGAGATGAAACGGGGGAGAGATGGGGAGACAGACAGAGAGAGAGAGAAAGAAAGATAGAGAAAGCTCTCCCAATTTCTGCACCCAAGCCTTCAGGAATTGCTCTACTCTCTCTCTCCATCAGATAAAAGAGCAGAAGTCTCCCTGCCGCCCCCCCCCGCCCCCCTCCACACACACACAGCTCAGATACATTTATTTTTCTGACATTAACCCCCTTTCTTCTTATCTTTTTCTTCAACCAATCTCTTCCATCTCCTTTTTGTATTTTAAAATTTGATTTCACATACATATGAACACTAATTATTCTACATTTAATTCAGGGAGGATGGGGGAGGGGAGGAGGGAGAAAGAGAGGGAGGGACAGAAGAACTCGGCTCAGAAATGTAATGTTTTATTGAAATATTATGTGCATATTAATGAATAAATACAACAAATTAGGCTTGAAGTCAGAAGCTTGTGTTATAAAGCAGCGTCTGCCTCAGTGAGACAAGACTGTTGTTTATACAGAAATATCTGATTATGTTATTATTGATTTTTATCAGTGTGTATGTGTGCGTGCGTACGTGTGTGTTTGTGATCATGCGTGTTTGTGTGTGTAAGTGTGCATGCGGAAGTGTGTGTGGCTTGGACTCATCACCGACAATACTCAACATTATCAGTGAAGACAACTTCATAGAGGACACTTGTCACTCACCAATTTCCTAAAGCTTCAGGTGCCACCACAGGTATTTCACCACAGCCAACCACCTCCTCCACGCTCTACCTGCTATACCTCTCTATGCCCACCAGATGGCAGTGGTGTAATACAGTAGACCTGCCTGCTGCCTGCTGCCTCCCCAAGCTGAATCTAATGGCATGTGGCGTCTGATACCCGTGAGTGATGCAGCAGGAAAATGCTCTCCATAACCTATTGTTCTGATTGGAAAAGAGGGAGGAAGTGGAGAGGGACACAAACTAAACAAAAGGAGGAGGAAAACAGGGAGGACGCCACGGCTGCCAGGGTGTTTAGGTGCAGGCCCACTCCTCACCTCCGGTGACAGGGGGCTGTGAGGTTTACAGGGGTTAGGGTGATATGGGCTCCCCAGACTGCTCTCTCGCTCTCACACTCAGAAGCACACAGGCATATACGTCCAACACTGTTTTGCAGCCTGCACAATAGCGTAAGATACAGGAGGGGTTATGATCCTTAGAGAGGATAAACACATGCACGCACACACAGACGCACACACACACTGTGTGACGGCACAGCGCAACGGAGGAGAGGAGCAAGGGAGACGCTCATTTGTCACTGCCACCCCTAATCGTGTAAAAGGCTGCTCTCTCTCTCTCTCTCTCTCTCTCTCTCTCTCTCTCTCTCTCTCTCTCTCTCTCTCTCTCTCTCTCTCTCTTTCTCTCTCCATCCCTCCCTCTGTTTCTCTTATTCTCACACTATCTAGCCTCTATCCCCTCTCTCCTCTCTATCCCCTCTCTCTATCCCCTCTCTCTATACCCTCTCTCCTCTCTATCCCCTCTCTCCTCTCTATCCCCTCTCTCCCCTCTATCCTCTCTATCCCCTCTCTCCTCTCTATCCCCTCTCTCTATCCCCTCTCTCCTCTCTATCCCCTCTCTCTATCCCCTCTCTCCTCTCTATCCCCGCTCTCTATCCCCTCTCTCCTCTCTATCCCCTCTCTCCTCTCTATCCCCTCTCTCTATACCCTCTCTCCTCTCTATCCACTCTCTCCTCTCTATCCCCTCTCTCTATACCCTCTCTCCCCTCTATCCTCTCTATCCCCTCTCTCCTCTCTATCCCCTCTCTCCTCTCTATCCCCTCTCTCTATCCCCTCTCTCCTCTCTATACCCTCTCTCTTCTCTATCCCCTCTCTATCCCCTCTCTTCGCTCTATACCCTCTCTCTATCCCCTCTCTCCTCTCTATCCCCTCTCTTCGCTCTATACCCTCTCTCTATCCCCTCTCTCCTCTCTATCCCCTCTCTCTATACCCTCTCTCCTCTCTCTCTATCCTCTCTCTCCTCCCACACTCTCCCCTCTCTCATCCCTCTCTGTCCCTTCTCTCTTCTCTCTCTATCCGCTCCCTCCACCCTCTCTATCCCCTCTCTACTCTCTCTCTATCCCCTTTCTCCTCTCTCTATATCCCCTCTCTCCACCCTCTCTATCCCCTCTCTCCTCTCTCTATATCCCCTCTCTCCTCTCTCTATATCCCCTCTCTCCTCTCTCCCCTCTCTATATCCCCTCTCTATCCCCTCTCTCCTCTCTCTCTATCCCCTCTCTCCTCTCTCTCTATCCCCTCTCTCCTCTCTCTCTATCCCCTCTAGCCTCCATCTCTATCCCCTCTCTCCTCTCTCCTTCTATCTACTCTCTCTCCTCTCTCTCTATCCCCTCTCTCCTCTCTCTCTATCCCCTCTCTCCTCTCTATCCCCTCTCTCCTCTCTCTATATCCCCTCTCTCCTCTCTCCCCTCTCTATATCCCCTCTCTCCACCCTCTCTATCCCCTCTCTCCTCTCTCTCTATCCCCTCTCTCCTCTCTCTCTCTCTCTCCCTCCCTCACTTCTCCACCATTTTACCCTCTCCTTCTCTCTCTCCCCTACCTTCCTCCCTCTCTCCCCCCTCTCTCCTCTGCCTGCTGGAGGGAAATCGACTTTCATTTGGTTAAAAGGGAGACCGGTGTGACTCATTGTCAGAGCTTGATTTCCAGATCATTATTTTCTCCCGGTGGTGAGTGAAACACTAGGGAGAACCAGGAAGAAACCCCATCCCCTTTCTTCCCCTCATCTCTTCCCCTCCTCTCTCTCTTCATCCCCACCATCAGTGGCTCAATTAGGGTCTCTATTCAATCCGTATCGCACAAGTTCAGCTAGCTACACTTTATGTGGGATAGATATACAGATCTAGAGACTATCTAGAGACTATCTAAAGACTATCTAAAGAATATATAGAGACTATCTACAGACTATATACAGACTATCTACAGACTATCTAAAGACTATCTAGATACTATCTAGAGACTATCTAGAGACCATCTACAGAATATCTAAAGACTATCTACAGACTATGTACAGACTATCTAACGACTATCTACAGACCATCTAGAGACTATCTACAGAATATCTAAAGAATATCTACAGACTACCTACAGACTATCTAACGACTAGCTACAGACTATCTAGAGACTATATACAGACTATCTAGAGACTACCTACAGACTATCTACAGACTGTCTAGAGACTATCTAGAGACCATCTACAGAATATCTAAAGACTATCTACAGACTATGTACAGACTATCTAACGACTATCTACAGACCATCTAGAGACTATCTACAGAATATCTAAAGAATATCTACAGACTACCTACAGACTATCTAACGACTATCTACAGACTATCTAGAGACTATATACAGACTATCTAGAGACTACCTACAGACTATCTACAGACTGTCTAGAGACTATCTAGAGACCATCTACAGAATATCTAAAGACTATCTACAGACTATGAACAGACTATATAGAGACCATCTAAAGACTATATACAGAATATCTAAAGAATATCTACAGACTACCTACAGACTATCTAACGACTATCTACAGACCATCTAGAGACCATCTACAGAATATCTAAAGAATATCTACAGACTACCTACAGACTATCTAACGACTATCTACAGAATATCTAAAGAATATCTACAGACGATCTACAGACTATCTACAGACTATATACAGACTATATACAGACTATATAGAGACCATCTAAAGACTATCTACAGAATATCTAAAGAATATCTACAGACTACCTACAGACTATCTAACGACTAGCTACAGACCATCTAGAGACTATCTACAGAATATCTAAAGAATATCTACAGACTACCTACAGACTATCTAACGACTATCTACAGACTATCTAGAGACTATATACAGACTATCTAGAGACTACCTACAGACTATCTACAGACTGTCTAAAGACTATCTACAGACTATATTCAGACTATATAGAGACCATCTAAATACAATCTAGAGACTATCTACAGAATATCTAGACTAACTAGAGACTATATACAGACTATATACAAACTATATACAGACTATAAAGAGACCAACTAAAGACTATCTACAGACTCTCTATAGACTATCAGTAACAGTTCAACTAACCATCTACTAATCCTAACCCAAATCCTTTTCCTAACCCTAAACTTAACCCTTACACAAACCTAGCTAGCCCTAACCATAACCCTCACCCTTATTTTAACCCTAACCCTAACCTTAGCCAGCAGTTGCTTATCAACAGATAGTTTGTTGATAGCATGACCATCTGTAGAGCATTTCCAGATGGAAAATCTGGACTATCAAAACAGAATGTGACCGTTCAACGTTGCAGCGTGATTGAAATGTAAAAGCTAGTATGTTCCCGCGTTAGAGGAGACTGCATTCATTCATGGTAAACGTTGCATATGTCGGCTTAATCGGAAATTACATTAACATGTCTATTGCCCAATCTGTAACGCTTCAGCAATACATATTGAATAGAGCCCTAAAGCTCTGCTTCAAAGTGGCTCTGACGGGGTGGATGGCGGTCTTTGTCCATGTTAAGGAGTGTCGAGTGGGGCCACAGCAAGGGCAGATTGGGCCTATTTAGCCTGGGCCCCGGACAGGAAGCCATAGTGGTCCTACTGTAACCAGGTCTAGAACTCAATGGGCTTAGTCTCTTTTCCAATTCAATCAAAAACAGTCCAAACATCAGTAGTCAGTACAAGGAAGAGGTGACAATCCCCCCTCCACCTCTAGCTCACATTATCTCTCTCTCATCTCTTTCTCCATATCTCTCTCTCTCTCTCTCTCTCTCTCTCTCTCTCTCTCTCTCTCTCTCTCTCTCTCTCTCTCTCTCTCTCTCTCTCTCTCCTCCCTCTCTCTCACATTCTCTCTCCCTCCATCTCTCTCTTTCACTCACACACATGCTCTCTCTCCATCTCTCTCACTCACACACACACACATTCTCTCTCTCTCCCTCCATCTCGCTCCATCCCGTGGGAGTGTGAATGTGTCTGTGCCAGATGTGATGTTATGACGTCACTGTAGTCAACGTCTGTGAGGCCCGCAGTGCCTAGCTCAACAGAGAGACCACAGGCTAGCTAGTGTGTACACCACAAAACATGCACAGTCATTACCATTCCAAACACCAACACTTTCCTCTCAAGGGCCGTTTTCTACACCTTCGTCATCATTGTCTAACCTGACATTGCGATGCGGTTGGTAAAAGTTAGTAGTAATGTCTTTAGCAATGCCTTTCCAATCTTCCCACTGTCATCATTGCACCATAAATGGTTGTAGGAGAGTACAGTAGTAGTCCTATGCTAGTTCTGCTGAGGAACAGAGATGATACACAGTAGCTACCACAACACCACTACGACCAACACAAGGCACCATGGGAGGAAGCCACCCCACACTGTGAACATTCCCTCACACACACAGCAGGAGAGGAGGCGAGCCTGGGGATGGTGTGTGTGTGTGTGTGTGTGTGTGTGTGTGTGTGTGTGTGTGTGTGTGTGTGTGTGTGTGTGTGTGTGTGTGTGTGTGTGTGTGTGTGTGTGTGAGAGAGAGAGAGAGAGAGAGACAGAGAGAGAGAGAGAGAGAGAGAGAGAGAGAGAGAGAGAGAGAGAGAGAGAGAGAGAGAGAGAGAGAGAGAGAGACCTCTCCCAATTACCACAACGCCTGTTTGCCCTCTCCCTGTCATTGAGTGGCATGTGATGATTTGTGAATGAGATTAAACATTGATATATCTCCAATACATTAAACATTGATATATGTCCAATACATTAAACATTGATATATCTCCAATACATTAAACACGTATATATCCTCCAATACATTAAACATTGATATTTCTCCAATACATTAAACATTGATATATCTCCAATACATTAAACATTGATATATCTCCAATACATTAAACATTGATATATCTCCAATACATTAAACATTGATATATCTCCAATACATTAAACATTGATATATCTCCAATACATTAAACATTGATATATCTCCAATACATTAAACATTGATATATCTCCAATACATTAAACATTGATATATCTCCAATACATTAAACATTGATATATCTCCAATTCATTAAACATTGATATATCTCCAATACATTAAACATGTATATATCCTCCAATACATTAAACATTGATATATCTCCAATACATTAAACATTGATATATCTCCAATACATTAAACATGTATATATCCTCCAATACATTAAACATTGATATATCTCCAATACATTAAACATGTACATATCCTCCAATACATTAAACATGTATATATCCTCCAATACATTAAACATTTATATATCCTCCAATACATTAAACATGTATATATCCTCCAATACATTAAACATTGATATATCTCCAATTCATTAAACATTGATATATCTCCAATACATTAAACATTGATATATCTCCAATACATTAAACATGTATATATCCTCCAATACATTAAACATGTATATATGTCCAATACATTAAACGTGTATATATCCTCCAATACATTAAACATGTAAAGTTGAAGTCGGAAGTTTACATACACTTAGGTTGGAGTCATTAAAACTCGTTTTTCAACCACTCCACAAATGTATTGTTAACAAACAAAGTTTGTTACAAAGTTGTTAACAAAGTTTTGGCAAGTCGGTTAGGACATCTACTTTGTGCATGACACAAGTAATTTTTCCAACAATTGTTTACACACAGATCATTTCACTTATAATTCACATTATCACAATTCCAGTGGATCAGAATTTTACTTACACTAAGTTGACTGTGCCTTTAAACAGCCTGGAAAATTCCCGAAAATTATGTCATGGCTTTAGAAGCTGCTGATAGGCTAATTTACATAATTTTAGTCAATTGGAGGTGTACCTGTGGATGTATTTCAAGGCCTACCTTCAAACTCAGTGACTCTTTGCTTGACATCGTGGGAAAATCAAAAGGAAATCAGCCAAGACCTCCATTTCTTTTTAGACCTCCACAAGTCTGATTCATCCTTGGGAGCAATTTCCAAACACCTGAAGGTAGCACGTTCATCTGTACAAACAATAGTATGCAAGTATAAACACCATGGGACCACACAGCCGTCATACCGCTCAGGAAGGAGACACATTCTGTCTCCTAGAGAAGAATGTACTTTGATGTGAAAAGTGCTGATCATTCTCGGAACAACAGCAAAGGACCTTGTGAATATGCTAAAGTAAACAGGTACAAAAGTATCTATATCCACAGTAAAACGAGTCCTATATCGACATAACCTGAAAGGCCGCTTAGCAAGGAAGAAGCCACTGCTTCAAAACTGCCATAAAAAAGCCAGACTACGGTTTGCAACTGCACATGGGGACAAATATCGTACTTTTTGGAGAAATGTGCTCTTGTCTGATGAAACAAAAATATAACTGTTTGGCCATAATGACCATCGTTATGTTTGGAGAAAAAGGGGGAGGCTTGCATGCCGAAGAACACCATCCCAACCGTGAAGCACGGGGGTGTTAGCTTCATGTTCTGGGGGTGCTTTGCTGCAGGAGGGACTGGTGCACTTCACAAAATAGATGGCTTCATGACGAAGGAAAATTATGTGGACATATTGAAGCAACATCTCAAGACATCAGTCAGGAAGTTAAAGCTTGGTCGCAAATGGGTAGGAAGTTAAAGCTTGGTCGCAAATGGGTCTTCCAAATGAACATTGACCCCAAGCATACTTCCAAAGTTGCGGCAAAATGGCTTAAGGACAACAAAGTCAAGGTATTGGAATGGCCATCACAAAGCTCTGACCTCAATCCCATAGAAAATTTGTGGGCAGAACTAAAAAAGCATGTGCGAGCAAGGAGGCCTACAAACCTGACTCAGTTACACCAGCTCTGTCAGGAGGAATGGGCCAAAATTCACCCAGCCTATTGTGGGAAGCTTGTGGAAGGATACCTGAAACGTTTGACCCAAGTTAAACAATTTAAAGGCAATGCTACCAAATAATAATTGATTGTATGTAAACTTCTGACCCACTGGGAATGTGATGAAAGAAATAAAAGCTGAAATAAATCATTCTCTCTACTATTATTCTGACATTTCACATTCTTAAAATATAGTAGTGACCATAAATGACCTAAGACAGGGAATTTTTACTCTGATTAAATGTCAGGAATTGTGAAAAACTGAGTTTAAATGTATTTGGCTAAATTATATGTAAACTTCCAACTTCAACTGTATATGTCTTCGCTAAAGCGCTTTTTGCGGGGTTCAAGCTGATGTGCGCTACATGGACATGATTCCCCAGGTGTCACAGCGGTGACTCCATGGTTCTGCCCCAGGTGTCACAGCGGTGACTCCATGGTTCTGCCCCAGGGGCCACAGCGGTGACTCCATGGTTCTGCCCCAGGTGTCACAGCGGTGACTCCATGGTTCTGCCCCTGGTGTCACAGCGGTGACTCCATGGTTCTGCCCCAGGTGTCACAGCGGTGACTCCATGGTTCTGCCCCAGGTGTCACAGCGGTGACTCCATGGATCTGCCCCAGGGGTCACAGTGGTGACTCCATGGATCTGCCCCAGGTAGCATGGTTTCCCTCCTCCCTTACTCCTCCCTCCTCACATTTCCTCCCTCTCCTTCATTCCTCTTCTTCTCTAATAAATCACCATGTTAAGGATTAGAGAGCACGGGCTTAGTTTGTGTGAGTGTTTGTGTGTGAGAGAGAGTTTGCTGTTTGTGTGTGAGTGTGCTGTTTGTGTGTGCGTGTGTGTGATATTTGTGTCTGTGTGTGTGTGTGTGTGTGTGTGTGTGTGTGTGTGTGTGTGTGTGTGTGTGTGTGTGTGTGTGTGTGTGTGTGTGTGTGTGTGTGTGCAATTTGTGTGTATACTTTTGTTTGTTTGTGTAGCACAGGTGACCTAGATAAACATCCACCTTAACAAGAGTCTATAAATCATTATCACACAGACCAGAATTAACTCCTTTAAATCATTATCACACTGACCAGTATTAGCTCATTGAAATCATTATCACACAGACCAGAATTAACTCCTTTAAATCGTTATCACACTGACCTGTATTAGCTCATTTAAATCATTATCACACTGACCTGAATTAACTCCTTTAAATCATTATCACACTGACCTGTATTAGCTCATTGAAATCATTATCACACAGACCTGTAATAACTCCTTTAAATCATTATCACACTGACCAGTATTAGCTAATTTAAATCATTATCACACTGACCAGTATTAGTTTATTTAAATCATTATCACACAGAGCTGTATTAACTCCTTTAAATCATTATCACACAGACTAGTATTAATTCCTTCACATCATTATTACACTGACCTGAATTAACTCCTTTAAATCATTATCACACTGACCTGAATTAACTCCTTTAAATCATTATCACACTGACCTGAATTAACTCCTTTAAATCATTATCACACAGATCAGTATCTACTACCACTTGAGTTTGTCCAGTGTGGGTCCAGTTTAGTGATTTAATTTTCTTATACCACCACAGGCCATGATTGTCCCCTGTCCTCTCAATGTGACCGTTTACTGTACTTGTACGTTGCTTAATTATTATGTTCACACACACATGCACGCACACAAACACACATGCACACATGCACACGCACACACACACACATCCCGGAGTGTAATTGTTACACAACCCTGCTTCCACATCTCTGAAGGGCCTTGCTCCTCCATTCACCCCTTCTCTCCTCTTCCTACCCTCCTTTCCCCCCTCGTTCCACCACCATGATGAGGTGAACTGAGGTCTTCTCTCCCTGACTAGATTGGAGATCCAGAGATCTGTCAATGATGAAGATCATCAAATCAAAATCAAATCAAATTTATTTATAAAGCCCCCCTTACATCAGCTGATGTCACAGAGTGCTGTACAGAAACCCAGCCTAAAACCCCAAACAGCAAGCAATGCAGGTGTAAAAGCACGGTGGCTAGGAAAAACTCCCTAGAAGGCCAAAACCTAGGAAGAAACCTAGAGAGGAACCAGGCTGTGAGGGGTGGCCAGTCCTCTTCTGGCTGTGCCGGGTGCAGATTATAACAGAACATGGACAAGATTTTAAAATGTTCATAAAACAGGCAGAACAGTTGTAACTGGAGAAGCAGCACGGCCAGGTGGACTCGGGACATCCGGGTAGGCCTTGAGGAATGGTCCTAATGCTCAGGTCCTCCGAGAGAGAGAGAGAGAGAGAGAGAAGAAGAAAAAGAAAGAGAGAGATAATTAGAGCGAGCATACTTAAATTCGCACAGGACAATTGTAGATAAGAGAAGAAATACTCCAGATATAACAGACGGACCCTAGCACCCCGACACATAAACTACTGCAGCATAAATACTGGGGGTGAGACAGGAGGGTCGGGAGACACTGTGGCCCCGTCCGACGAAACCCCGGACAGGGCCAAACAGGCAGGATATAACCCCACCCACTCTGCCGAAGCACAGCCCCCACACCACTAGAGGGATATCTTCAACCACCAACTTACCATCCTGAGACAAGGCCGAGTATAGCCCACAAGATCTCCGCCACGGCACCAGAAGCCAGTGACTCAGCCCCTGTAATAGGGTTAGAGGCAGAGAATCCCAGTGGAGGGAACCGGCCAGGCAAAAGACAGCAAGGGTGGTTCGTTGCTCCAGTGCCTTTCCGCTCACCTTCACACTCCTGGGCCAGACTACACTCAGTCATAAGACCTACTGAAGAGATGAGTCTTCAATAAAGACTTAAAGGTTGAGACCGAGTCTGCGTCTCTCACATGGATAGGCAGACTATTCCATAAAAATGGAGCTCTATAGGAAAAAGCCCTGCCTCCAGCTGTTTGCTTAGAAATTTTAGGGACAGTAAGGAGGCTCATGCGTCTTGTGACCGTAGCGTGCACGTGTAGGTATGTACGGCAGGACCAAATCAGAAAGATAGGTAGGAGCAAGCCCATGTAATGCTTTGTAGGTTAGCAGTAAAACCTTGAAATCAGCCCTTGCCTTAACAGGAAGCCAGTGTAGAGAGGCTAGTACTGGAGTAATATGATCAAATTTTGGGGTTCTAGTCAAGATTCTAGCAGCCGTGTTAAGCACTAACTGAAGTTTATTTAGTGCTTTATCCGGATAGCCGGAAAATAAAGCATTGCAGTAGTCTAACCTAGAAGTTACAAATGCATGGATTAACTTTTCTGCATCATTTTTGGACAGAAAGTTTCTAATTTTTACAATGTTACGTAAATGGAAAAAAGCTGTCCTTGAAACAGTCTTGATATGTTCGTCAAAAGAGAGATCAGGGTCCAGAGTAACGCGAGGTCCTTCACAGTTTTATTTGAGACGACTGTACAACCATCAAGATTAATTGTCAGATTCAACAGAAGATCTCTTTGTTTCTTGGGACCTAGGACTAGCATCTCTGTTTTATCAGAGTTTAAAAGTAGAAAATTTTCTGCCATCCACTTCCTTATGTCTGAAACACAGGCTTCAAGGGAGGGCAATTTTGGGGCTTCACCATGTTTCATCGAAATGTACAGCTGTGTGTCATCCGCATAGCAGTGAAAGTTAACATTATGTTTCCGAATGACATCACCAAGTGGTAAAATATATAGTGAAAACAATAGTGGTCCCAAAACAGAGCCTTGAGGAACACTGAAATTTACAGTTGATTTGTCAGAGGACAAACCATCCACAGAGACAAACTGATATCTTTCCGACAGATAAGATCTAAACCAGGCCAAAACTTGTCCATGTAGACCAATTTGGGTTTCCAATCTCTCCAAAAGAATGTGGTGATCGATGGTATCAAAAGCAGCACTAAGGTCTAGGAGCATGAGTACAGTTGCAGAGCCTCGGTCTGACGCCATTAAAAGGTCATTTACCACCTTCACAAGTGCAGTCTCAGTGCTATGATGGGGTCTAAAACCAGACTGAAGCGTTTAGTATACATTGTTTGTCTTCAGGAAGGCAGTGAGTTGCTGCGCAACAGCTTTTTCTAAAATTTTTGAGAGGAATGGAAGATTCGATATAGGCCGATAGTTTTTATATTTTCTGGGTCAAGGTTTGGCTTTTTAAGAGAGGCTTTATTACTGCCACTTTTAGTGAGTTTGGTACACATCCGGTAGATAGAGAGCTGTTTATTATGTTCAACATAGGAGGGCCAAGCACAGGAAGCAGCTCTTTCAGTAGTTTAGTTGGAATAGGGTCCAGTATGCAGCTTGAAGGTTTAGGAGGCCATGATTATTTTCATCAATGTGTCAAGAGATATGGTACTAAAAACTTGAGTGTCTCTCTTGATTTTATGTCCTGGCAAAGTTGTGTGGACTCAGGACAACTGAGCTTTGGAGGAATACGCAGATTTAAAGAGGAGTCCGTAATTTGCTTTCTAATGATCATGATCTTTTCCTCAAAGAAGTTCATGAATGAATCACTGCTAAAGTGAAAGCCATCCTCTCTTGGGGAATGCTGCTTTTTAGTTAGCTTTGTGACAGTATCAAAAAGAAACTTTGGATTATTCTTATTTTCCTCAATTAACTTGGAAAAATAGGATGATCGAGCAGCAGTGAGGGCTCTTCGATACTCCTGGATATCATCCAGGAGATCTCTGCAGATGTGAGGTGATGCCTGCCAGGGGAACACACACTGAATGCATCAACAGGACTGATGCTGCAGATAATGCTGGAGCCATGGTAATAAAGCTAGACCCTCGTAGTCCTTTCCTGCAGTCAAATGACCTAGTGGCCTCATTGGTGGAATATTCTTGGTAGTTTTCATAATTCCATAATTCATTTAAAATAAATAAATAAAAACAAATCCGTCGAAAATCTGATGTTTCTATGTCAACCGGTTTTGTTATATTTCAGTCTTCTGTGATGTATATAAAGTGTAATATTGGGATGCAAGCTCAAAATGTAATACATTTCAACTTTATATCTGACATGGTACAGGGGTCTTCTTTTTTTTTAAGCCCATAACCACCTGTGAGGAGTATGCTTTTGTTTCAAAGTAGACTTGTTTATGACTACCAAGAAACACTCTGTGTGTGTGACCCTGATTTAGCCCCTGCAGTAAAAGGTTAAACAAATGACTGACTCATATCTGATCTGTTCTCTGAATAGGAAACATGACCTCAAAGTCTGTGGTGAAGGAGAGAAGTCAGGTATTGATGTGAACATCTAAGGTGTGAGAAGCCTCACCACCAAGCTGTATGTCAATAGATATATACAGTATATCTCCAAAGTGACACATTCTTCAGCAGACAGTAAGAGGGAGAAGGAACCTCCTTATCGGCGCTAAACCTTTGAAAAAAACAGACATTTCATTAGAAAACTCAGAAATTGTCCAATAAATTCACGTCATTAAACCGGTGAAAGAATGAGATTACTGCCATAAAGAAATAGGAAAAGAAGATAAGGACAACTTACAGTGCACTTATCAGCTCCAACTGACACAGTGCTGGTTTGGGGAGACATATATTAATTTGGTCCTGGTGAAAACAAAAATAAGTCCCTGCATTAATCATACCGGGAGATGCGCCCCGGTAAAAAGGTTTTGTGTATATTACCAAAAGATTAGTTCCTCCACTGGCAGGTCCAAGCGAGAGACTTCCCTTCCTTCAGCACCTTGAATTCTTCAAACCCAACTCAGAAATATACAGGGGATTTATCTATTTTTTTTTAGGCCAAAGATGTTTTTATAAATCCTCTGATTGTCTCTGTTGAAATGAGATAGCGGTGTAGCCCTTTGAAGGTAGTGTGACAGAGCGTAATACACTACCATATAAGGTTTGACCGGCTGGGGAGTCACGTGTCGTGACTAAGGCCCAGCTCATGGGATTAGGAGCATTAGCAAGGTTGGTTGCCAATCTGAACATACCAAGGTTTTAACGCAGCGCGTTGAGGACATTTTAGAAAATTAAAAGTATAAAAGCATCCTTGAGTTTCTCTGTCTCTGTCTCTGTCTCTGTCTCTCTCTCTCTCTCTCTCTCTCTCTCTCTCTCTCTCTCTCTCTCTCTCTCTCTCTCTCTCTCTCTCTCTCTCTCTCTCTCTCTCTCACATTGCTTTGTTGGCCTATTTAGCAGATGTTTTGAACATTAAGATGAAAAAGGCTGAGGCATAGGCCCACACGTTCAGCAAAAATCCACACAGCACCTCAATACACATCTACCTTCAACACCTTACCTGATCACAATTCATCTCTCTTCATTTGAACCTGACTATGTCTCTGTATATTGTACACTCCCACCTTGATTTTCTTGCAATTTATTTAACAATACTGTGTTTGGCAAATATCACAATATGCTGTATGTTAGACAATAATCAAGCCATTTCAACAAACGAAAAGCATTACCTTTTCAAGGACATTATTACTCGGGAATATATACTCTATGACCGCTATCCTGTATATGACAATGATTATGAATTCCCATCCCAAAGGCCCATTACTGTAAACTCCGGGCCCTTTCTATTGTATTATGAATTCCCTTCCTGAAAGCCCCTTACTGTAAACTCAGGGCCCTTTCTATTGTATTATGAATTCCCTTCCTGAAAGCCCCTTACTGTAAACTCAGGGCCCTTTCTATTGTATTATGAATTCCCTTCCTGAAACCCCTTACTGTAAACTCAGGGCCCTTTCTATTGTATTATGAATTCCCTTCCTGAAACCCCTTACTGTAAACTCAGGGCCCTTTCTATTGTATTATGAATTCCCTTCCTGAAAGCCCCTTACTGTAAACTCAGGGCCCTTTCTATTGTATTATGAATTCCCTCCCTGAAAGCCCCTTACTTTAAACTCAGGGCCCTTTCTATTGTATTATGAATTCCCTTCCTGAAAGCCCCTTACTGTAAACTCAGGGCCCTATCTATTGTATTATGAAATCCCTTCCTGAAGGGCCCTTACTGTAAACTCAGGGCCCAATCTATTGCATTATGAATTCCCTTCCTGAAGTGCCCTTACTTTAAACCCTGGGCTCTATCTATTGTACACTGATAGAAGAAATGGTACTACTGTATAAAGTCTACACCTCCCTAGGATTTCTTCACATTCTATTGTGTTAAAAAGTGGGATTCAAATTGATTCGTTAGTCATTTTTTTTTGTCAACGATCTACACCAAATACTCTGTAATGTCAAAATGGAAGAAAACTTTGAATACATTTTTTGGGGGGATTAATGAAAAATTAAACACCAATATACCTTGATTAGTTAAGTATTCACCCCACTGAGTCAATACATGTCAGAAACGCCTTTGGCAGTGATTACAGCGTTGAGTCTTCTTGGGCTAGTCTCATAAGAGCTTGGTACACTTGCATTTTCCAATATATGCCCATTATTCTTTTAGAAATTCTTCAAGCTCTGTCAAGGTGTTGGGGATCATGGCTAGACAGATCAAGACTTGCCATAGATTTTCAAGCAGATTGAAGTCAAAACTGTAACTTGGCCACTCAGGAACATTCACTGTCTTCTTGGTAAGCAACTCCAGTGTAGAGTTGGCTTTGTGTTGTAGGTTATTGTCTTGCTGAACAGTGAATTTGTCTCCCAGTGACTGGTGTGGACCGGACCTGGTCCACACCCTAGTCAACTGAAGCAGGTTTTCCTCTAGGATTTTGTCTGTGCTTAGATCAATCCCATTTCTTTTCATCCTGAAAAACTCCCCAGTCTGTGCCAATGTCAAGCATACCCATTCCATGATGTAGCCACCACCATGCTTGAAAATAGGGGGGCATTTACTCAGTGATGTATTGTTCTGGATTTGCCCCAAACATAAGGCTTTGCATTTAGGCCAAAAAATATACTCCTTTTCCCTGCTTTTTTCTGGCAGTAATATTTTAGTGCTTTGTTGCATACATCTGCATGTTTGGAATATTTTTTATTCTGTATATTTGTACTCTTCTTTTCACTCTGTCATTTAGGTCATTATTGTGAAGTCACTACAATGTTGTTGTTTCGTCCTTAGTTTTCTCCCATCATAGCCATTGACCTCTGTAGCGGTTTTAAAATCACCAATGGTGACACCGTGGTGACATCCCTAAGCAGTTTCCTTCCTTTCATGTAGCTCAGTTCAAAAGGACGACTGCATCATTGATGCGTCAGGGGGGTTTAATACGTCATCCACAGCATAAATATTAACTAGACCGTGCTTAAAGAGATGTTCAACGTCTGATTTGTTATTGTTACCCATCTACCAATCACTGCTCTTCTTTATGAGGCTTCTGAAGAGCTCCCTGGTCTTTGCAGTCGACCCTGTGCTTGAAATTAAAAACTTGACTGAGGAACCTTACAGATGTTGTATGTCTGGGGGACAGAGGAAGGGTTAGTCAACTAAAACCTCATGTCAACCATTATCATGTCACACAGAGTGAGTCAGTGTAACTTATTATGTGACTTGTTAAGGCACATTTTACTCCTGAATTGATTTAGACTTGCCATAACAAACTACTATATTTTTGTTATTTTTATTACTTTGTAAACATTTGTAGAATTTTCTTTTTACTTTGACATTATGGAGTATTTTGTGTAGATAATGACAAACATCTATGTCAATCCCACTTTGTGACAAAATGTGGAAAAAGTTCAAGGGGGTGTAGACTTTAAATAGGCACCAAAAAGGGTTCGATCAGTGTTGGAAAAAGTCCTCAATTGTCATACTTGAGTAAAAGTAAAGATACCTTCTTGGAAAATGACTCAAGTAAAAGTGAAAGTCACCCAGTAAAAACTACTTGAGTTAAAGTCTCAAAGTGTCTAGTTTTAAATGTACTTAAGTACAGTGGTAAAAAAAGTCTGTCATACTTGAGTAAAAGTAAATGCTATTCATCAAATTGTTATATTAAGCAAACCAGATGGCACTATAAAAAATTATTATAATTACAGACAGACAGGTGCACACTCCAACACTCAGACATCATTTATAAACACAGTATTTGTGTTTATTCAGTCCACCAGATCAGTGGCAGTAGGGATGTTGTGTTGTATTGATAGGCGAGTCTTGCCTGAGCATGCTAAATGTAATAAGTACTTTTAGGTGTCAGGGAAAATGTATGGAGTAAAAAGTACTTTGTTTTATTTATGAATGTATTGGAGTAAAAGTAAAAATTGACAAAAAAATAAATAGAAAAGTGAAGCACAGATACCCACCGAAAACGACTTAAGTAAAACTATAAATACGTACTTTACACCTCTGGTTTCAATGGTTCACTTCATACATGGCCATTAACAGGATGTATATAAAACCAAGCACACTTATTGTTAGCAGTGTAGTCTAGTCAAGACCTGGTTCAAACCCTAGTCCAGACCTGGTCCAGACCTGGCCCACACCCTAGTCCAGACCTGGTCCAGACCTGGTCCACACCCTTGTCCAGACCTGGTCCACAGCCTAGTCAAGACCTGGTCCAAATCTGGTCCACACCCTAGTTCAGACCTGGTCTAGACCTGTTCCACACCCTAGTCCAGACCTTGTCCAGACCTGGTCCACACCCTTGTCCAGACCTGGTCCACACCCAAGTCCAGACCTGGTCCACATCCTTGTCCAGACCTGGTCCACACCCTAGTCCAGACTTGGTCCACACCTGGTCCACACCCTAGTCCAGACCTGGTCCACAAACTAGTCCAGACCTGGTCCACACCTGACCCACACCCTAGACAAGACCTGGTCCAGACCTGGTCCACACCCTAGTCCAGACCTGGTCCACATCCTTGTCCAGACCTGGTCCACACCCAAGTCCAGACCTGGTCCACACCTGGTCCACACCCTAGTCCAGACCTAGTTCAGATCTGGTCCACACCCTAGTCCAGACCTGGTCCAGACCTGGTCCACACCCTTGTCCAGACCTGTTCCACACCCTAGTCCAGACTTGGTCCACACCTGGTCCACACCCTAGTCCAGACCTGGTCCACAAACTAGTCCAGACCTGGTCCACACCTGACCCACACCCTAGAC
Organism: Brachymystax lenok tsinlingensis; assembly: GCA_030435695.1. Taxonomy (NCBI): domain Eukaryota; kingdom Metazoa; phylum Chordata; class Actinopteri; order Salmoniformes; family Salmonidae; genus Brachymystax; species Brachymystax lenok. The sequence continues at coordinate 20,104,805 of CM059798.1, forward strand.
AAGACCTGGTCCAGACCTGGTCCACACCCTAGTCCAGACCTGGTCCACACCCTAGTCCAAATCTGGTCCACAGCCTAGTCCAGACCTGGGCCACACCCTAGTCCAGACCTGGGCCACACCCTAGTCCAGACCAGGTCCAGACCCTAGTCCAGACCAGACCTGGTCCACACCCTAGTCCAGACCTGGTCCACATCCTAGTCCAGATCTGGTCCACAACTGGTCCACACCCTAGTCCAGACCTGGTCCAGACCCTAGTCCGGACCTGGTCCACACCCAAGTCCAGACCTGGTCCACACCTGGTCCACACCCTAGTCCAGACCTGGTCCAGACCTGGTCCACAACCTAGTCCAGAACTGGTCCAGACCTGGTCTACTTTTATAAATATTTCAAATTCTTTGAGTCTTTACTCTTTTCTCTAAGAGTCTCTACTCTAAGTGCTGAGAATAGAGACATGTTATTCCTGTTACTATGGGTACAAATAAAAGCTATGCATGAAGCCTCTTTAGTTATAAGAGTCCTACCTAGTTGACAGATGTTTAGGAGACCTCATGAGCTGTCCTAACCAGTTCGGAGTTATCAGCAGGTGTCTTGATAATAGAAAAAGTCAGCGATTCAGTGTTTCCTGCACCATAGACAGGACATTGCTTAGGAGTTGTTAAAATAATGTTTTAATATTTCTATATGATCAAGCCATAAATAATCTAGACCTACAATATCTCTTGTGCTGTCGACAATGACTTCACACGAGGCCTATGCAGTGGTGTAAAATACTTAAGTAAGAATACTTTAAAGTACTACTTAAGTTGTTTTTTGGGGGTATCTGTACTTTACTATTTATATTTTTGACAACTTTAACTTACTAGATTCAATTGTACTTTTACTCCATACATTTTCCTCGAAAGTACTCCTTATATTTTGAATTCTTAGCAGGAGAGGAAATGTGTCCAATTCACACACTTATCAAACGAACATCCCTGGTCACCCCTACTGCCTCTGATCTGGCGGACTCACTAAACAGAGAACACCCTGGTCATCCCTACTGCCTCTGATCTGGCAGGCTCACTAAACACACATGCTTCGTTTGTATATGATGTCTGAATGTTGGAGTGTGCCCATGGCTTTCCGTAAATGGTGCCATCTTGTTTGCTTAATATAAGGAATTTTAAATGATTTATACTTTTACTTTTAATACTTAAGTACATATGAGCAATAACATTTATTTTGATATTTAAGTATGTATATAAACACTTTTATAATTTTACTCATGTAGAAGATTACTGGGTGACAGTTGGGTACTTATGACAGTTGGGTACTTTTTCCACCACTGGGCCTACTTACAGGCAAACTATATCATTTCAAGTTATCCCTTTGGAGCGCAATATCACGTTGTTAAAACAATATGCCTAAATTGGAATTGCCTATATATTGGGCAATTGAAGGCATCTAGGGATTATGTTAACTTGATTGTTTTCGATGAAAATGATAGACCTTTCAAAAGTTGTATGCAACAGTATGGCAAGTGTCTTCATGTCTACTGTGCCAAAGAGATTGAGAGCTGTTAAACAGGAGTGACGAGTGTGTTGATATAATGATAATATTGTCAAAATTCTGCTTTTAACAAACAGAATTGGTAAAAAAAAGAAGGTTATGCACGCCAACATATTAGGCAATAATTAAGAGAAGGCAAAGTGATCGTGTCAGATGGATATGATACCAAACGTTTTACCATTGCAACATGAAGATGTACATTCACATTCACTGTTGTTTTCTGAAGCCTAGAATTCCCAGCTGGCGATGCCTCATCGTGATTGGCTATTCCCCATCATTTGCAGCTATGTCAATGACTATTTCTCCTTTGCTGTACCTCAAACTGTCGTGAAAAACAGCTGCGATAAACTTTATGAGTTAATTTTACTCCTGGCTCAGAGTTTGTCCTAACATCATCCTAAAACCTACTCTGAGCTGGGAGTTTTTTTGTTGTCTTAAAACACATTTAACAGGATTCCTAGGACCTTTTCTGAGATGCTTTGTGGATATGGGCTCTAGTCTCTTTTAAATGCCTCAACTTGTACACACTTCACATTTCCACACACACACACACTTGGAGCTTAATTTGTGATAGAAGATTACTTCAATTGAATGCCTTTGATGTAGCGTGGCTTCGCTAAAATTGAGTATCTGATCCCAATCCCCTGTACGGCTTCATGTGGGTGTATCAGTAACAACCCCTTCCACCACCTCTTTCCCCCTTTCCTTTCCTACATCCTATCCCACCTTCCCTCCCTTCATCCCTCCATTTATTTCATTTACACTTTTAACAAGCATGCTCACGTGCCCCGTCACCCAGGTCATTTATGGAGATAGTGCCGCTGGCTTGGGCCCCCCAGTGGCCAAAAGCCTGGAAGGGGCGAGGTAGGTACATGGAAACAAAAAAAAAACAGCTCATCTTAAAGATAGGGAACTCAGGAGTATTGAGACCAAGATATGAGAGAAGTCTGCAGAGGATGCATTTTTTCCTTTATTGTCTGTAACTAGAAAAAAATGCAGAATTAAAAAAAAGGTTTGTGTACAGCCTTGTGGAGACTTTACAGAGGCCTTGTGTGACACTTGGTGTAACTATGCCTAAAGTAAGTTACGTAAACAAAGAAAGAGAAAGAAGTTGGTCCTTGTGGCCTGTGACAGGTTTACCTTCAGTGTTTTTTTTCTTTCTGAGCAGACATCTAAAGAGACGATAATGAATGTCAGTGGGCATAATTATATTTGTACATGTCAGAGAGATTATAAAAAATTGTAGTGTGGGACTTTGAACTCTGAAAAGCACATTGCTGTTTTCAAGAACACCTCGAGAAAAGGTATAACTTCAAAGAAGATTTAAACCCGAAGAAGACGACAAGCTACGGTCTACATGCATGTTAAATGAAAGAAAGTTACATTCTAAGTTACAAAAACATTGATACTTATATTAATATAACTACAGATAACTTATTTACAGACATGATGTGTCAAATGTCTATCTTGAGAACACACCCAGTAATAAAACAACCAAGTCAAGAAAATTATCAAGAAAAACATCTCATGATAAAACACTATTAATTTGTACAATTAAACAATCTACTTAATAAAACACAGTTAACTAGGTTGAGATGATAAATACTTTACCGGTACGGATTATTAATCAAAATCTAAAAGAAAAATATAACGAGAACATGTGACATAATTAGAGTTCTCCTGTTATAGTCTGTGAACGCCAGAAAGCCAACGCCAGAAAGTAACTTCAACAATCTTCCGATCAAGATTCTCATTCCTGCGCCAAATAACCTCTCTTGTCCTCGTCGAGTGTGTACACGAGGCCCTCTCAAGTTCTCTCAATCTTGATGTCTATTGATGAAGAGAGGGGCAGAGTGAAGGAAGTCTGACAACAAGCAATGAGTCAGAAACACTCCCTCTGGGTTTCTTTGTACTCTTGGGGCATTGATTCCAAACCTTCATGTTGGGAATACAGTACATCACTACTCATCTGAAACATTTAGGTCGGCAGCCTGATAGAAAATTATTAACTATGAACGAAACAGCTATTCCTACAGGCGACAAACAAGTAACCTAGCCATCTCCTCCGCCATGTTTTGTACCAATTTCCTATGTTGGTGTTGTTTGCTATTTCCTCGTTGTTATTCAGTTATTTATTTTATGTCCGCACACCTCGTAATGGCTGCCAACAGGCTTTCAATTCATTACAAGATACTTAATTTTTTATGTTGTCTGGGCCTAATTTGCCAGTTTACCAAGTTACAAGAGTGAGAAGAAGGGAGGTGGGGGTTTGGGGGTAATGTGGCGATTCAGTCATGTCCATGAGGCCTCTTTAATGTAAGAAAGACAGCTTGTTTCACTAATTACCAGTGAGGCCTCCTAGTGGTCATCCTGGTTTGTTTTGACCCTCAAATTAGACGCCTTCTCTACTGCACAGGGAATTTTTTTGCCTGTTGACCTTTATTGTCATGAATCTTGCCCTGAAGGCAGAATTGAGCGATTTCCGCTAGATGGGCTAGCTGCAAAGTCATAATTGGCTATATTATAAAAATGTATGATTTTTTGTTGTTGTTTTTTTTGGCCTTTTGGTTTAGTCATTAGGGTTAGCACTGTGGTTAACATTAAGGTTAAGGTTAGGGTTAGGTTTAAAATAACATTGTATGTCTTTGTGGCTGTGACAGCTAGTGACCGCTCAACTGCCTCCAGAACAAGATTCATGATGAAAAAACGCTAACGTGCTGATTTTTCCCAAGCCTTGGTCCCACGTTTCTCCTCTCTCCTTCAAATCAGATCAAATCACATTTTATTGGTTGCATACACATATTTAGCAGATGTTACTGCAGGTGTAGCGAAATGCTTGTGTTCCTAGCTCCAATAGTGTGGTACTATCTAACAATACACAATAAAATATACAAATCTAAAAGTTAAATAATGAAATGAAGAAATATAGACATATAAGGATGAGCAACAAAAATATAAATGCAACATGTAAAGAGTTGGTCCCATCTTTCATGAGCTGATATACAAAATCCCAGAAAAAGTTTATTTCTTTCAAATGTTGTGCACAGATGTGTTTACATCACTGTTAGTGAGCATTCCTCCTTTGCCAAGATAATCCATCCACCTGACAAGTGGGGCATATCAAGAAGCTGATTAAAAAGCAGGATCATTTCACAGGTGCACCTTGTGCTGGGGATAATAATAGGTCACTCTAAAATGTACAGTTTTGTCATACAACACAATTCCACAGATGTCTCAAGTTTTGAGGGGGAGTGTAACCACTCCAGCCCAGGACCTCCACAACTGTCTTCTTCACCTGCGGGATCATCTGAGAGCAGCCACCCAGACAGCCAATGAAACTGAGGCGTATTTATGTCTGTAATAGAGCCCTTTTGTAGGGGAAAACTCATTCTGATTAATTTATTTCAATTGACTGATTTCCTTATATGAACTGTAACTCAATAAAATATTTTAAATTGTTGAATGTTGCATTTAGATTTTTGTTCAGTATATATGTATATATACAGTGAATTAGGAAAGTACACCTTGACTTTTTCCACTTTTTGTTGGGTTACAGACTTATTTTAAAATGAATTAAATAGTTTTTTTCTTTCTGATCAATCTACACACAATACCCCATACCGATAAAGCAAAAACAGGTTTTAAGAAATTTTAGCAAAAAAATAATTACCAAAATTGAAATATCACATTTACATAGGTATTTAGAACCTTTACTCAGTACTTTGTTGAAGCACCTTTTGCAGCGATTACACCCCATGTCGATGTGGATAGGGGCGTGCTCCCTCTGCTGTCTCCTGAAGTCAACGATCAGCTCCTAGGTTTTGTTGACGTTGAGGGAGAGGTTATTTTCCTGGCACCAAAGCCAGGGCCATTATCTCCTCCCTGTAGGCTGTCGCGTCGTTGTTGGTAATCAGGCTTACCGCTGTTGTGTCGTCTGCAAAATGAATGATTGAGTTGGAGACGTGCGTGGCCATGTAGTCATGGGTGAACAGGGAGTACAGAACGGAGACATGGTTATTTGAATTGGAATTAGTGCAGCGGATTGCTACATATTGATCCCTGGGTGTGTGTCCCGCTCTCCCTTCCTCTCTCTTTGTCCTGTGTGTTCCCTGAAATATTTTTTTTTGACCATGCTAATGAGAGAGCATGGACACAAACAGTATTGGATAGGGGGTGAGCCTATTCAAATGTGGTGAATTCAGCAGAGGGAGCATGTTGCTGACCACATACCAGGTGACTGATGCAAAAGCCATTGTTTGACATTAAATCCATGTGGCAAGAAGCTGGAGAAAACATCTCACAATCAGATAAATCAGCCACAGTAACACAAAGAAGATAATGGGAAGGAGAGCAAGAGAGAGAGAGAGAGAGGGTAAGGGAGAGAGAGAGAGAGAGAGAGAGAGAGAGAGAGAGAGAGAGAGAGAGAGAGAGAGAGAGAGAGAGAGAGACAGGGAGAGAGACAGGGAGAGAGACAGGGAGAGAGACAGGGAGAGAGACAGGGAGAAAGAGAGGGAAAAAGAGACAAAGGGAGAGAGGGAGAAAGAGAGAGAGAGAGAAAGAAAGACAAAGGGAGTAAAAGAGAGACTGCATGCGCAGGTGACATTGTTCCCGGTGGCGCATTAGGAGGCATTGGGACAAAAGCCCAAGTACCCTGCGTCCTCTGAGAGAAGAGAGAGAGAGAGAGAGAGAGAGAGAGAGAGAGAGAGAGAGAGAGAGAGAGAGAGAGAGAGAGAGAGAGAGAGAGAGAGAGAGAGAGAGCTGTTATACTGCGGAGAGAAATCCCTCTACTCAACCAGGGAGGACTGGAGGATAGCCAGGTTTAACATTCAGAAAGAGTTCAGCTAAAGAATGTATTTGAAGGAGTGTTAACCCGTGTGCTGTCTTAAGGGTAAAAAATGAGCCGCCACTATTTTTAACTGCACAGAGAAAACCCCCTAAACTTAAAATTTGATGACTTTTCTTAGTGACCCAAACATTAAAAAAAGTGAAACATCGCCTTTGTTCATATTTCCATGAAAGCTGTACACCACACACACACAGGACACACACACACACACACACACACACACACACACACACACACACACACGTACACGTACACACGTACACGCACACGCACACGCACACACACACACACACACACACACACAAACACACAATGAGAAATTGAGATTATGTGTGCTACTGATTGAACTCAGCCAGCAGCTCCTGAAGAGGAAGTTAGAAAGAACAAGCTTGAGCTCCCCCCTGCACTCCTCGCAACAAGGGAGGCCTTCATCAAAGTCACCCCCACCACCACTCTAGATTCTTACCTCCGAAAGAGGAACAAGAATGTGGTCCTCCTGAGCACACTGCACAACATTTCTGAGATCCGTGATCATGAAGACAGGAAACCTGCCATCATCCTGGACTACAACCACAACAAAGGAGGCGTGGACAACCTGGACAACGTAATTGGAACTTACAGCTGCAAGAGGATGACTGCCCGCTGGCCCCTGGTCATCTTCCATAACATCATTGATGTGTCCTCATACAATGCCTTTGTGATATGGAACAAGATCAACCCTGACTGGATGCCTGATAAGCGGAACAAGAGGAGGGTGTTCCTGGAGCAGCTGGGAAAGGCACTTGTAACCCCACACATTCAAAGAAGGGAGCGCCTCTCTCGCACAGCAGTCTCTGCAGCGCTTGTGAAAGCTGTTCAGGGGGCTGAATCTTGTCCTGATCCACCTGAGGCTGCAGCTGGGGCAGGCAAGAGGAGGAGATCCCATTTCTGCCCCCCTAAGAAGGACTGTAAAACAAATACTATGTGCTGCACATGTGAGAAATACATCTGCAAAGTCCATGCACACGCACTTGCATACTGTCCTGCTATTCAGAGTTGATTGATTTATGTTCTTCACATATTTGTTTTGTATCTATTATCTTATTTTATTCTTATTTATTGTTGTTATTTATACACCTTGTGGGTGGGGACAATGGTTCAAAAAAGGGGAGAAGACTAGTATTTTGTAGTTGAATTCCTCATTGTACAGTATAAGAACTGCACTATATTCCCTTCAATGAAATGCAATCAAAACTTTATGCACATTTCTGCTACTTTCTTGCTAAAATATGTATGTTTACACCAATGCAGTACCTTTAACAATAGTAATAATAAACCTCTACTTTAGTAAAGAAAACAATTATTACAGGTGTGTTGTAATAAAAATGAGTGGTGTCCACTGACTAAATACAGTCTTTCTGCATTGTGGGAAAACCCAGATATTGACAAAGTTTGTGATGAATGCAAAATAGTTTTGGTGTTGAAAATTCAATTAAGCTGCTTTATTTCAAGGGTTTAGTGACGGCGGGTCATTTTTAACCTTCAGACAAGGAGAGTATGCAGAATGTTAAGACTACACAAGGGTTCCATTTTCTCTGTTAGCGACAGGCAGCCTAGCGGTTAGAGAGGCCAGCCACTGACCGGAGGATTACCATTTAAAATCTAATTAAACCCCAGTTCATTCCCTGCTGTTGTGCACTTAAGCAAGGCCATACAACAACAGCTCCCCGGGCACCCAGTGTTGCAGCCCCCCCCTTACCTCTCCTCCCAAGAATATGGTAAATGTAGAGTGCATTCGGGAAGTATTCAGACCCCTTGACCCACATTCTGTTACATTACAGGCAAATTCTCATCAATCTACACACAATACCCCATAATGACAAAGCGAAAACAGGTATTTAAAATGTTTGCAAATGTATAATAAAATGTGAAACAGATTTCCCTTTGCTAATGTATGAGACTCAAAATTGAGCTCAGGTGCATCCTGTTTCCATTGAAAATCCATGAGATGTTTCTACAACTAGATTGGAGACCACCTGTGGTAAATTCAATTGATTGCACGTGATTTGGAAAGCACACACCTGTCTATATAAGGTCCCACAGTTGACAATGCATGTCAGAGAAAAAAACAAGTCATGAGGTCAAAGATATTGTCCATAGAACTCCAAGACAGGATTGTGTCGAGGCACAGATTTGGGGAAGGGTACTAAAAAATGTCTGCAGCATTGAAGGTCCCCAAGAACACAGTTGCCTCCATCATTCTTATAAGGAAGAAGTTTGGAAACACCAAGACTCTTCCTAGAGCTAGCCCCCAGCCAATCTGAGCAATCAGGGGACAATGTCCTTAGTCAGGGAGGTGACCAAGAACCCAATGGTCACTCTGACAGAACTCCAGAGTGCCTCTGAGGAGATGATAGAGAACCTTCAATAAGGACAACCATCTCTGCAGCACTCCACCAATCAGGTCTTTATGGTAGAGTGCCCAGACAGAAGCCACTCTTCATTAAGGCACCTAAAGGACACAGACCATGAAACCAAGATTGAACTCTTTGGCCTTAATGGAGGAAAGCTGGAACCATCCCTACGGTGAAGCATGGTTGGTGGCAGTATCATGCTGTGGGGATGTTTTCAGGGACTGGGAGACTAGTCAGGATTGAGGGAAAGATGAACGGAGCAAAGTACAGAGAGATCCTTGATGACCTACTCCAGAGCGCTCAGGACCTCAGACTGGGGTGAAGGTTCACCTTCCAACAGGACAATGACCCTCAGCACACAGCCAAGACAATGCAGGAGTGGCTTCGGGATAAGCCTCTGAATGTCCTTGAGTGGTCCAGTCTCTCTGGAGAGACCTGAAAATAGTTGTGCAGCAATGCTCCCCATCCAACCTGATAGAGTTTGAGAGGATCTGCAGAGTAGAATGGGATAAACTCCCCAAAATACATGTGTGCCAAGCTTGTAGATTCATACCCAAGAAGACTCGAGGCTGTAATCTCTGCCAAAAGTGCTTCAACAAAGTATTGCATAACAGGTCTGAATACTAATGTCAATGGGATATTTCCAGGGTTTTTTACATTTATAAATTTGCTAACATATTTTCACTTTGTCATCATGGGGTATTGTTTGTACATTGTTGAGGGGAAAAAAATATTGTATAAATTTTGGAATAAGGCTGTAACGTAACAAAATGTAGAAAATGTCAAGGGGTCTGAATACTTTCCGAATGCACTGTATGTGCATGTACAGTTGAAGTCTGAGGTTTACATACACCTTAGCCAAATACATTTAAACTACATTTTTCACAATTCCTGACATTTAATCCTAGTAAAAATTCCCTGTCTTAGGTCAGTTAGGATCACCACTTTATTTTAAGAATGTGAAATGTCAGAATAATAGTAGAGAGAATGATTTATTTCAGCTTTTATTTCTTTCATCACATTCCCAGTGGGTCAGAAGTTTACATACACTCAATTAGCATTTGGTAGCATTGCCTTTAAATTGTTTAGCTTGGGTCAAACGTTTCGGGTAGCCTTCCACAAGCTTCCCACAATAAGTTAGGTGAATTTTGGCCCAATTCATCCTGACAGAGCTGGTGTAACTGAGTCAGGTTTGTGGGCCTCCTTGCTCACACGCGCTTTTTCAGTTCTGCCCACACATTTTCTATGGGATTGTGGTCAGGGCTTTGTGATGGCCACTCCAATACCTTGACATTGTTGTCCTTAAGCCATTTTGCAACAATTTTGGAAGTATGCTTGGGGTCAGTGTCCATTTGGAAGACCCATTTGCAACCAAGCTTTAACTTCCTGACTGATGTCTTGAGATGTTGCTTCAGTATATCCACATAATTTTCCTTCCACATGATGCAATCTCTTGAAGTGCACCAGTCCCTCCTGCAGCAAAGCACCCCCACAACATGACGCTGCCACCCCCGTGCTTCACGGTTGGGATGGTGTTCTTCGGCATGCAAGCCTCCCCCTTTTTCCTCCAAACATAATGATGGTCATTATGGCCAAGCAGTTCTAGTTTTGTTTCATCAGACCATAGGACATTTCTCCAAAAAGTACCATCTTTGTCCCCATGTGCAGTTGCAAACTGGCTTTTTCATGGCGGTTTTGGAGCAGTGGATTCTTCCTTGCTGAGCGGCCTTTCAGGTTATGTTGATATAGGACTTGTTTTACTGTGGATATAGATACTTTTGTACCCGTTTCCTCCAGCCTCTTTGCAAGGTCCTTTGCTGTTGTTCTGGGATGATGGCCTTCTAGGCAGAGTTGCAAAGAAAAAGCCATATCTCAGACTGGCCAATAAAAATTAAAGATTAAGATGAGAAAAAGAACACAGACACTGAACAGAGGAACTCTGCCTAGAAGGTCATCATCCCAGAGTCACCTCTTCACTGTTGACGTTGAGACTGGTGTTTTGCGTATACTATTTAATAAAGCTGCCATTTGAAGAATTGTGAGGCGTCTATTTCTCAAACTAGACACTCTAATGTACTTGTCCTCCTGCTCAGTCGTGCACCGGGGCCTCCCACTCCTCTTTCTATTCTGGTCAGAGACAGTTTGCGCTGTTCTGTGAAGGGAGTAGTACACAGCGTTGTACAAGATCTTCAGTTTCTTGGCAATTTCTCGCATGGAATAGCCTTAATTTCTCAGAAAAATAATAGACTGACGAGTTTCAGAAGAAAGTTCTTTGTTTCTGGCCATTCTGAGCCTGTAATCGAACCCACAAATGCTGATGCTCCAGATACTCAACTAGTCTAAAGAAGGCCAGTTTTATTGCTTCTTTAATCTGAACAACAGTTTTCAGTTGTGCTAACATAATTGCAAAAGGGTTTTCATATGATCAATTAGCCTTTTAAAATGATAAACCTGGATTAGGTAACACAACGTGCCATTGGAACACAGGAGTGATGGTTGCTGATAATGGGCCTCTGTATATGGGCCTCTGATATTCCATAAAAAATTGTTTCCAGCTACAATAGTCATTTACAACATTAACAATGTCTACACTGTATTTCTGATCAAACTTTTAAACGGTAGTGTATATAAATATGTTTTTTTTTTTTCACACATTTTTTGTCGGGATAGGCACAAAACTACCTCCATACTTGTATTCATTTTTCAAACCGGTACCGGTTACATTCAGATGAGTCCCTTGACACTTGTGGTATCAGTAGATATAGAGCATTTGTCAAACCCTTTTTTGAGAAGATGTGTAGGGTACATGGTTTGAAAAAAGAAAAATCACAGCTGCAGCTCGGCCACCTTTCACCGCATATGCGGAAGGCCGCAATAGGCGGATACGATAGATTGAGATGCAGCCCATGCAAAAAATATATCTCTAGCTTATGTTACTTAGATTGACGCACCGGTGCCTCAATAGAGTCTTAAGGATTAATATAATAAAAATAGACTCTAGGGTGTTTTAAGAGTGAGAAAAAACTCAAATAAATGTTGGTCATCACAAACAAAGAGCATTTCCACTGGCTTTGTCATGCATACTTGTAGTGCGGAAGTTCGCTTCCATTCTGTAACACGATGAAGAGGTTTTGTACCACCTGCGCTCTGAGTCAGGAAGAAGCTGCTGCTTTGATTATAGGGGATGGAGTATATCTGCACTCAGTGGCATCACACCCCGCTGGGCTAAGTGGTGGTTAAGACACAGTGCATCCTGGGTAGTCTCAGACAAGGAAGTGGGAATGCCGAATGATGTGCTACATTAGATTCCCCTGAAAGGGAGCAAAACAAATAAGAGTATGGGGGAAAAGAAATAAGGAGATTAAATATTACAAACCATCCAGAAGATTACGTTTGGATTGAGTACGAGTATATTGTTGTTGAATGTATCCATTATGTTTTTAGCCTAGCGCTGCTAGCTAGCGGGGAAAGGTTGTATTGGGAGATAGTGGATGGGAGCACAGGATAAAGGAGGGTGATGGTAAGTGATAGTTCACATTGCCTTTGTAATCACAGTGTTAGTTCAGACATCTGCAGGAGGTGAGTAGTAATATTTGTCCTAGCACAGCATTTGGTTTTGGCCCCGGGTTACAAGACAATGGCCACCCTCTGGTGTGGGAGTAATGATGTTTTTCTTATCTCCTGTATGTCCTAAATCACACAGAGCAGAGATCCTCTGTCCAAATGGAGCAGAGTTCAGACTGAAGAGAAAAGTAGAGGGGAATCAACAGATCAAACCTATAGACTGTAGACTGTAGACCCGATAACAATACAGATACACACAATTTAAATAAAATAAATAATGGCTATTTAAATATCTATTTTCACTTGGATCATTTTATAAAGGCCCAATGCATGGCAACATATACTGTACTGTAGATAACATTGTTCCAGTAGCTAACTGTAGCACTACCTGGCTAATTCAATGTTAGGGCTTTATCATTGATTTTCTGTCCACCTCAGTAGGGCAACACCACCGGACTCTTGGATTCTGCGGATGGACTGAGGGATGGTAAAGATTGGTAGGGTACATGCTGTTAGTGGTGGAGGGCAGAGAACAGGGTCACTGACTGGAATGATACAGATCATAGGCTCTACCTGCAGAATAGCAAAGCCATGCACATTCTCTCTTTGCAAGACCAGTGTGAAGGTGTGTGCAGCAAGCACTGTTAACAACCTGTCTGGATCAATATATATTTTTAAGTTATCAAACTTCCTGCCCAGTATATGGAATGTAAACAATAACAGACATATAAACAAGACAAATAACCTGTTACGTATAGTGTCACTAGAATAGCTGACCAAACACAATATACAGTGTGTGGACAATGAGGTAGAGTGCACAACTATCCATACACTACTGCATGTAGGCCACACACATACAGAATAAAACAGTACATATTTACTTTTATCTTACTTTTGCCTGGGTCAACTGAACGGATACAACATGAAAGCACAATAGCATCAAGAGGAGAGCAAGGAAAAGGAAAGGTGAGGTGGGAGTAGGTGTGGGAGAGATATTTGGCAATAATGGTTGTGCATGACTCAAACCATTATATTTCTCTTTTCATCTATTCTTATTGACATGTTAGAATCACTCCTTCCTTAAGTTATGTATTAAAAATCACTTGACATACAATACTATTACGCGTTATATATACATTTAAGTACATTTAACATGCGTTGTGAGAACTTTGCATGAATGTTGCCGGATAAAAAAAAAACACAAGTAAGTGATTACCACCAGAGGTGTGGATGTATCGTGATTACCTCTGGTGGATTTATCATGATTACCACCAGGGGTGTGGATGTATCTCATGTTAGCTACCAGAGGTGTGGATTTATCATGATTACCACCAGGGGTGTGGATGTATCGTGATTACCACCAGGGGTGTGGATGTATCGTGATTACCACCAGAGGTGTGGATGTATCGTGATTACCACCAGGGGTGTGGATGTATCGTGATTACCACCAGAGGTGTGGATGTATCGTGATTACCACCAGGGGTGTGGATGTATCGTGATTACCACCAGGGGTGTGGATGTATCGTGATTACCACCAGGGGTGTGGATGTATTGTGATTACCACCAGGGGTGTGGATGTATCGTGATTACCACCAGAGGTGTGGATGTATCGTGATTACCACCAGGGGTGTGGATGTATCATGTTAATAATGGAATAGGGATGGGCCACAGCTAGCTCATTCAAATTACTTATGATGGCTACTGTTATTGTAGGAATTACCTGGGTTCTGTAACCAATTTGCTCTCCTTCATACCTACCATGAGGCACAAGAGTGGGAGTGAATTAAAAGAACTCTAAATCAATATGTCTAGTACAGAGAAAAAAAAGAGGGAGGGAGAGTGAGAGAGAGAGAGAGAGAAAGAGAGAGGCAGTGAGAGAGAAGACAAGTTCCTGTTGGCCTATGCACTACATAACGCGGGACAACAGGAAGGGTGGAAAGATACATTTACAAAACCTGGAATGGAAGAAAAACAGACTGAGTGTAAGTAAGAAGGGGGAGGATAAGTAATTATCCTTTCAAGCCTAATTTGAGGTGCTGTTTGAAATTAACCTATGCAAATGAGGGGCGACAACACGCCACCACAGTGAGGACCGCAGTGACTCAGCCGCAACAAGAACAGGTTGGGTGTGCTTTTTTACTTCACATCATGATCGCCAATCCCTCACGTTGTCATTGTTGCCCAAACAAACTATATACTGTACATAGGGTCACCACATGTCCCAGATTGTGTGGGACAGGTCCCACATTTTGTCCCAAGTCCCGCGTCTCGCAACCAAACAATCATGTCCCGCCTTTTATCAACAAATTAAAATTAAAAAAGGTTGATTTGTCCCGTATTTCAGTCAGACATTCCAACCGGTGTCTTTTTGCAGTCACTCTGTGCTTATGACATCATATACTATATATATCATAAGGATGTGTTACCGGTACTGTTGAACACTTCTCCAATCGTTGTTGAGATCTGATATTCTGCACAGCTCGAAACGAGACATAGGCAAATGTTATATAGTCAACCAATCCATTTGTCAAATCCTTTCAGGCTAAATTCCAGCAAAATTTGGAGAAGACAGATAACTAAAAACGTGCTTCTAACGAAGAGCTACACAAGTAAGTAGGCCTAAATAGACGTGTTAGACTGAAAGATACAAGGTCATTTCGTCAGGCGCTCCATGTTCAGTAGTTGCTCATTTAAAATAGTACTAGGCTATGTGTGCTTCAATTAGCTCACTCATTGCAGCATGAGGGAGATTTTTTGTGTGCAGTAGGAGTTAGAGTTTTGTGTGCAGTAGGAGGAAGATTTTTGTGTGCAGTAGGAGGGAGAGTTTTGTGTGAAGTAGGAGGGGGAGATTTGTGTGCAGTAGGAGGGAGATTTTTTGTGTGCAGTAGGAGTGAGAGTTTTGTGTGCAGCAAGAGGGGGAGATTTGTGTGCAGTAGAAGGGAGAGTTTTGTGTGCAGTAGGAGGGAGATTTTTGTGTGCAGTAGGAGGGAGATTTTGTGTGCAGTCGGAGTGAGAGTTTTGTGTGCAGTAGGAGTGAGAGTTTTGTGTGCAGTAGGAGGGGGAGATTTGTGTGCAGTAGGAGGGAGATTTTTGTGTGCAGTAGGAGTGAGAGTTTTGTGTGCAGTAAGAGGGGGAGATTTGTGTGCAGTAGGAGGGAGATTCTTGTGTGCAGTAGGAGGGAGATTTTGTGTGCAGTCGGAGTGAGAGTTTTGTGTGCAGTAGGAGTGAGAGTTTTGTGTGCAGTAGGAGTGAAAGTTTTGTGTGCAGTAGGAGGGGGAGATTTGTGTGCAGTAGGAGGGAGATTTTTGTGTGCAGTAGGATTGAGAGTTGTGTGTGCAGTAGGAGGGAGAGTTTTGTGTGCAGTAGGAGGGAGAGTTTTGTGTGCAGTAGGAGAGAGTGTTTTGTGTGCAGTAAGAGGAGGAGTTTTGTGTGCAGTAGGAGGGGGAGATGTGTGTGCTGTAGAAGGGGGAGATGTGTGTGCAGTAGGAGGGAGAGTTTTGTGTGCAGTAGGAGGGGGAGATTTGTGTGCAGTAGGAGGGAGATTTTTGTGTGCAGTAGGAGGGAGATTTTTGTGTAGGCTACAGTGTCCCTTTAATGTCCCACATGTGGGTATTTCAAATGTGATCACCCTAGATATTCTACTGAGGACTGCAGTACTTTATATTAAACTTGCGTTTGAGAATAAATAAATACATTACTGTAAATTGGGATGGGTTTTTGGGATATGTCTTAATTGTGCTGGCAAGAGTTTATGTTCTTTGCTCTTTGAAACCGTGATATTATGCAGGGCTAACAAGTGGGGGAATATGATGATTAGTTCACATTAATACGATTCTCACAGGAGCAGTCTATTGGATTATCATTTAGACTGGCCTAAAGCCACTCCTGACCCTGGCTAACCTCTGCTACAGTTTAAAGAAGAATCTATCCCCTGTGTGTGTGTGTGTGCGTGTGTGTGTGTGTGTGTGTGTGTGTGTGTGTGTGTGTGTTTCTGTGTCTGTGTGTGTGTGTGTGTGTGTGTGTGTTCTGTGTCTGTGTCTGTGTCTGTGTCTGTGTCTGTGTCTGTGTCTGTGTCTGTGTGTGTGTGTGTGTCTGTGTGTGTGTGTGTGTGTGTGTGTGTGTGTGTGTGTGTGTGTGTGTGTTTGTGTCCATGCTTGTGTGTATTGTGAACAAAAAATATTCCTCAAGTGTTTGTGTCTGTTTGCAATTTGTGTTTGCAAGTGTATAATGTGTGTGAGTTTGCATTTATAATTGTTTCTTCAAAAGCACTCCTGAGGAGGAAAGCAGACAAACAGGGAGCGGCGAGTGCCAGAGAGGGGGAACATGTTTAACTGGAGGAGATGAAATGAAACGTGGTGATTTCCCTGACGACTGCTCCCTCTTAGCAGCTGCTTGCCTCTCTTTGTACCGAATGCTCATAATATTTATTTATTTGTTTGCGGTGCTCTCTCGCCCCCCGTTCAGTTCCCGACACCCTATGGTCCGCCTTGCATTTTTATTCTCTCCCTCCCACTCTGTACTCAGAACGTATCTTTGTTGACCTCTCTTTCTCTACATGGGTTCAAATAGTATTTATTTTTGTTCAAAATACTTTAAGCATTTGTATTGAGCCTGCCTGGAGTACCAGGTGGACGGGGTTTGCAATTTTGGGACTATTCCATTGCTTCCATTGTGCCAGATAAACTCAGTCAATCACAGCTAATGTCTCTGAAAGAAAACATATACCATTTGAACCCATGTCTGCTTAGCTCTCTGTCTATCCACCCAGAACCTTGGTCATTGGGTCACAGTATGAATCGTTTTCATCTTTCTGATCAGCTTGTGATCTAAATGCTAATGAAGAAGGGGCGGAGGCTGTCAGAGGAACTTACTAACTCCTTGGCTGAGTTTGATGAACAGCCCTCAGCATGGGAAGTAAATGGTGAAGTGGGGCACTGGAGTGATGTGATTACACTGATTCATTAGTCTTAATTTATTCTGTCATTTTCTTTTTTTCGCCAAACAACTTCTCCAACCTAAAAGTGATCACATTGGTATTCATTCCTTGCGGAGTTGCCTTCAAGCCCCTGTGGTGCTGTTTATTCCTGGTGGGGGGCGCGTTCAAGACCGTGTCGTGCTTTTTATTCCTGGTGGGGGTGCGTTCAAGACCCTGTGGTGCTGTTTATTCCTGGCGGGGGTGCGTTCAAGACCCTGTGGTGATGTTTATTCCTGGCGGGTGTGCGTTCAAGACCCTGTGGTGCTGTTTATTCCTGGCGGGGTTGCTTTTAAATCAAATCAAATGTATTTGACACATGTGCCGAATTCAACAGGTGTATACCTCACAGTGAAATGCTTACTTACAACAACAATGCAGCTTTAAGGAAATAAGTAAGGTAAGAATAACAAATAATTAAAGGGCATTAGTAAATAACAATAGCAGGGCTATTTAGAGGGGGTATCAGTACAGAGTCAATGTGTCAATGTGGAGGGACACCGGTGTCGAGGTAATTGAGGTATTTATGTACAAGTAGGTAGAGTTATTAAAGTGGCTATGGAAAAAGCTGTTTAGAAGCCTCTTGGACCAAGACTTGGCGCTCTGGTACCGCCTGCTATGCGGTAGCAGTGAGAACAGTCTATGACTAGGGTGGATGGAGTCTTTGACCATTTTTAGGGCCTTTCTCTGACGCCGCCTGGAATTGAGGTCCTGGGTGGCAGGAAGCTTTGCCTCGGTGATGTACTGGGGCGTACGCACTACCCTATCTAGTGCCTTGCGGTCGGAGGCCGAACAGTTGCCATACCAGGCAGCTGTAAAACCTTTTTAGGATCTGAGGACCCATGCCAAATCTTTTCAGTCTCCTTGAGGGGGAATAGGTTTTGTCATGCCCTCTTCCTGACTGTCTTGGTGTGCTTGGACCTTGTTAGTTTGTTGGTGATGTGGACGCCAAGGAACTTGAAGCTCTCAACCTGCTCCACTACAGCCCCGCCGATGAGAATGGGGGCATGCTCGGTCCTTCTTTTCCTGTAGTCAACAATCATCTCTTTTGTCTTGATCACGTTGAGGGAGAGGTTGTTGTCCTGGCACCACACGGTCAGGTCTCTGACCTCCTCCCTATAGGCTGTCTCATCGTTGTCGGTGATGAGGCATACCACTGTTGTTTCATCAGCAAACTTAATTATGGTGTTGGAGTCGTGCCTGGCCATGCAGTCATGAGTGAAAAGGGAGTACAGGAGGGAACTGAGAACTCACCCCTGAGGGGCCCCCGTTTTGAGGATTAGCGTGGCAGATGTATTGTTACCTACCCTTACCACCTGGGGGCAGCCCGTCAGAAAGTCCAGGACCCAGTTGCAGAGGGAGGTGTTTAGTCCCAGGGTCACTTAGCTTAGTGATGTGCTTTCAGTGCACTATGGTGTTGAACGCTGAGCTGTAGTCAATGAATAACATTCTCACATAATTGTTCCTTTTGTCCAGGTGGGAAAGGGCAGTGTGGAGTGCAATAGAGATTGCATCGTCTGTGGATCTGTTGGTGTGGTTTGCAAATTGGAGTGGGTCTAGGTTTTCTGGGATAATGGTGTTGATGTGAGCCATGACCAGCCTTTCAAAACATTTCATGGCTACAGACGTGAGTGCTACAGGTTGGTATTCATTTAGGCAGGGTACATTAGTATTCTGTGCACAGGGACTATGGTGGTCTATTTGAAACATGTTGGTATTACAGACTCAGACAGGGAGAGGTTGAAAATGTCAGTGAAGACACTTCCCAGTTGGTCAGCGCATGCTCAGAGTACACGTCCTGGTAATCTGTCTGGCCCAGCGGCCTTGTGAATGTTGACCTGTTTAAAGGTCTGACTCACATCGGCTGCGGAGAACGTGACCACACAATTGTCTGGAACAGCTGATGCTCTCATGCATGTCTCAGTGTTACTTGCCTCGAAGCGAGCATAGAAGTGATTTAGCTGGTCTGGTAGGCTCGTGTCACTGGGCAGCTCTCGGCTGTGCTTCCCTTTGTAGTCTGTAATAGTTTGCAAGACCTGCCACAACCGTCAGAGCCGGTGTAGTACGATTCGATCTTAGTCCTGTATTGACGCTTTGCCTGTTTGATGGTTCGTAACAGGATTTCTTATCAGCTTCGAGGTTACAGTCCCGCTCCTTAAAAGCGGCAGCTCTAGCCTTTAGCTAGTTTGGGGTATGTACGTACAGTCACTGTGGGACGATGTCCTCGATGCACTTATTGATAAAGCCAGTGACTGGTGAGGTGTACTCCTCAATGCCATTGGAAGAATCCCGGAACATATTCTAGTCCGTTCTAACAAAACAGTCCTGTAGTTTAGCATCTGCTTCATCTGACCACGTTTTTATAGACCAAGTCACTGGTGCTTCCTGCTTAATTTGTTGCTTGTAAGCAGGAATCAGGAGTATAGAATTATGGTCAGATTTGTCAAATGGAGGGCGAGGGAGAGCTTTGGTCTAGAATATTTTACCTCTGGTTGCACATTTAACATGCTGATTGAAATTAGGTAAAACTGATTTAAGTTTCCCTGCATTAAAGTCCCCAGCCACTAGGAGCGCTGCCTCTGGATTAAACTTTTCCTGTTTGCTAATGGCGGAATACAGCTCATTGAGTGCGGTTTTTGTGCCAGCCTTGGTCTGTTGTTGTATGTAGACAGCTACGAAAAATACAGATGAACTCTCTAGGTAGATAGTGTGGTCTACAGCTTATCATAAGATACCCTACCTCAGGCGAGCAAAACCTTGAGACTTCCTTAGATATCGTGCACAAGCTAATGTTTACAAATATGTGTAGTCCCTCGCCCCGTGTCTTACCAGAGGCTGCTGTTCTGTCCTGCCAATAAAGTGTATAACCCGCTATCTGTATGTTCTTAATGTCGTCGTTCAGCCACAACTCTGTGAAACATAAGATATTATAGTTTTTAATGTCCCGTTGGTAGGATATATGTGCTTTCAGTTCGTCCCATTTATTTTCCAGCGATTGAATGTTAGCTAGTAGAACGGGAGGGAAGGGCAGATTAGCCACTCATCCCCTGATCCTGACAAGGCATCCTACGTTTCCTTTTCCAGCGAATCACAAGGATCTGGGCCTGGTTGAGTGTATGTGGTATATCCCTCGCGTCTGACTCATTGAAGAAGATGAGTGGTGCTGTTTATACCTGACAGGGGTGCGTTCAAGACCCTGTGGTGCTGTTTATTCCTGACGGGGGGTTCAAGACCCTGTGGTGTGCTGTTTATTCCTGACGGAATAAAAATTATGGTGTTTATTTTAACGTGTTGCTAACTTGTTCAAAGTATCTGTGAAGATCTATTGAGATGTGATGGTGCACTCTGGAATAAACGTGGTTATGGTGACAAGTTAGGACCGTAAACGTGAAAGGAACAAACAAAGTCGTTTAATTACCAAAGATGTTATGAACAACCATGTGATGGATGGAAATCAGCTTTGCTCACAACCAAATAATGAAGGTAAACTGTGCCAATGCATGCAAGATAATAAGATAATATGATAATTTGATAATATGATAACATTATAATAAGATAATAAGATAATATGATTACATTATAATAAGATAATAAGATCATATGATAATTTGATCATTTGATAACATATAACATATAATAAGATAATATGATAATTTGATCATATGATAACATATAACATATATGACGATAATAAGATAATAAGATAATTTGATATGTCAACATGGTCATTTAATTTTTTTACCTTTATTTAACTAGGCAAGTCAGTTAAGAACAAGTTCTTATTTACAATGATGGCCTAGGAACAGTGGGTTAACTGCCTTGTTCAGGGGCAGAACGACTGATTTTTACCTTGTCAGCTCAGGGATTCGATCTTGCAACCATTACGATTACCAGTCCAATGCTCTAACCACTAGGCTACCTGCCGCCCAATATGATATGATAATAAGATAATATGATATGATTATATGATAATTTGATCATATGGTAATGAGAAACTATGATAATATGATAATATGGTAATGAGAAACTATGATAGTATGATAATATGGTATGAGAAACTATGCTAATATGATAATATGGTAATAAGAAACTATGATAATATGATAATATGGTATGAGAAACCATGATAATATGATAATATGGTAAGGCAAACTATGATAATATGATAATATGGTATGAGAAACTATGATAATATGATAATATGGTATGAGAAACTATGATAATATGATAATATGGTATGAGAAACTATGATAATATGGTAATGAGAAACTATGGTAATATGATAATATGGTAATGAGAAATGATAAAAGCTTCCATAAGATAAGTCAGGTAGGTCTACCTACTCCCCCTTTTTTGCCTTTCTTTGAAAATCACCCTGATGTGTTGAAAGCCCACCCTGATGTGTTGAAAGCCCACCCTGATGTGTTGAAAGCCCACCCTGATGTGTTGAAAGCCCACCCTGATGTGTTGAAAGCCCACCCTGATGTGTTGAAAGCCCACCCTGATGTGTTGAAAGCCCACCCTGATGTGTTGAAAGCCCACCCTGATGTGTTGAAAGCCCACCCTGATGTTTGCACCCAAAAAATTATTTGAGTAGTGATGGAAGCAAACGAACGCATTTGATCTAACTGTTTCCCAATGACACCCAAGGACATTCAAAAATACCCAGACATATGCTGAAGTGATATCACACAATGACAAACCATTGAAAAAATTAAAAAAAGTCCCCTTTAGTTGAGAAAACATTTGAAATGAAGGCAATCTCTATCCTTTTAAAATGTAAATGCGCTCAGCTTGCACCTTTGAAGAAATCATGTTATTAGGAATCCAGTGTTGGCATTGGATGAGGAGACCATTGATGCAGACTTTCTATTCTTTAAATATTTTCCCTCCCTTTTCCTCCGTCTCTGACTGTCTGTCGGTGGTGGGGTTTAGTGTGGAAAGGTCAGTGTGCTCTCATCATGCTCACACTTGCCCAGTGACAGCCGGATATCATTGCTACTTAAACACACATATC
This sequence comes from Brachymystax lenok tsinlingensis, assembly GCA_030435695.1. Lineage (NCBI taxonomy): Eukaryota > Metazoa > Chordata > Actinopteri > Salmoniformes > Salmonidae > Brachymystax > Brachymystax lenok. The sequence continues at coordinate 20,127,145 of CM059798.1, forward strand.
AACTTACGAGCACATGCATGCACACGCACGTACACACACGCCCACACGCGCACAAGCGCACACACGCAAAAAAACACATACCCACACACACACACACACTCCATTACGTTTCAACCTATCAATCATTTTCACAGGCTTTACTTTGAAGGAGAAATGCCATTCTTTTCCCATCACAAATAAAGACTTACTGAGGACACAAAGATATCAGGGAACGTTTTTTATATCAATGCAGCCAGCTTTAAAGGGAGCTTTCGCAATTCTGGGTGAGACAAAAAACAGTATAGCTATAACCATTTATGACCTACAGTACGTATTGTGTTTAGCAGTGGAGGCTCCTCAGAGGATGAAGGGGAGGACCATACTCACTAAAAATATAAATAATGAAATGTTACATTTTTTTGATAAAACTGTATATATTCATATGTCACCAAATAATTGATTAAAATACACTGTTTTGCAAGGAAGGTCTACAGTAGCCTCAACAGCACTCTGTAGGGTAGCACTAGCTCCTCCTCTTAGTACATTGACTTCAATACAAAACCTAGGAGGCTCATGGTTCTCACCCCATTTCATAGGCTTACACATAAGCATACCTGAATTTGTCCAATATAAACTCTCATTTGCAACTGTTGAACTAATGATTACACTCTAGATCAGACAGATGCAGTCAGTATTGAATGTGTCACTGTCTGTAACCTTGATTACCCAAATTTCTCTCGACCTTTAGTGTAAAATGTAATTCATAGGCTAGTTGGAGCAACCTCGTGATGGGTACAGGGCAAATACGAGTATCATGTAGTAAACTAAACCTACAGTATCAATGTTACATTGAGCTGGGTGAAAGGAATATGAATGACCGCTATACAATATGCTGTAATAGACATAAGGTCAAAAATGTGCGTCCTCCCTAATCTTAACCCTCCTGCTGTGTTCCGGTCGAATTGGACAGATTTCTCTCTGAAAAATGTAGTTCATTTAATCTGATTGTCATAAGGTTCCATGACTTTGTCCACATAGGGCATCTGAACACACAAAATACATTTTGAAGGTTTTCATAAAATTTGGGATGTTTTATTTAAGCCCCTTTTTCTCAATGTCGGCCCAAAGTAAACTGCCTGTTGCTCAGACCCTGAAGCCAGGATATGCATATAATTGGTACCATTGGAAATAAAACACTTTGAAGTTTGTAGAAATAATAATGTAAAATAATGTAGGAGAATATAACACAATAGATATGGTAGGAGAATATCCAAAGAAAAACCAACCGGAAATATATTTTTTTGAGAGAACATGCTCTTACAATGGCAAGTATAAGGGCATACTGGAAAATAGCTCCCAGGATGCAATTCCTATGGCTTCCACAGGGTGTCAGCAGTCTATTTTCAGGCTTGTAACTTCCAAAACGAATAAGAAATATACATTTTAGTACAGGGACACAGTCTTTGAAATTCGTGTTTGTGCTCGTTATGAAAACAAGACGCACCTGCTAAAATTGGTTTCCTATTGAACATACTTCTTTCCGTAAGAAATAGTATAGTTTGGTTACATTTTAGGGTATCTGAGGAGTAAATAGAAACACATTTTGACTTGTTGAAACAAAGTTTAGGGGTAGATTTTCAGATTCCTTTCTCTGCATGTTGAACGAGTGGATTACTCAAATCGATGGCGCCAATTAAAGACTTTGTGGGATATAAAGAAGAATTTTATCTAACAAAACGACACTACATGTTATAGCTGGAATCCTTTGGATGAAAAATCAGAGGACAATATTCAAAAAGTAAGGGAATATATAATCGCTATTTGTGAATTTATAAAACCTGTGCCCGGTGGAAAAATATTTTGATGTGGGGTGCCATCCTCAAACAATCGCGTGGCATGTTTTCGCTGTAATAGCTACTGTAAATCGGACAGTGCAGTTAGATTAACAAGAATTTAAGATTTCAACCGATATAAGACACTTATATGTACCTAAATGTTAATATCCATAATTTGTATGATTATTTATTTGAATTGCGCGCACTCCAGTTTCACTGGAAGTTGTCCCGCTAGCGGGATGCCTAGCCCTAAGAAGTCATTTGTATACCTGTGGTATTCCCATTCAAAAATTCCCGGTCATTAGAAATGAATAGGTGAGAGTACAATTTGTGTATAAAATTGAGTTCAGGCACATGCTCAGATGGACACACTTCCTCTCCCAGACCCCCACATGCATGTGTGTTTGAGAACACACACACACCTCACTCCCCCCTTCTTGGCTTCCATGGCAACCCATGGGAACCACACCTGTTGGCATTCTCACAAACAATCGCAACATTGTTTCAATAATATATCAAATTTTTCTCGCAGCTCTGGTATATAAACTTTTTTGAGGCCTTGATCACAATTCAATCTGTGGCAGCACAATGACCAAACTATATACTGTATGTGAGGCTCTTGATCATATCTTTGATCATGACACTGATGAGGGGGAGAGTCCTTGTTCAACTCACAAATTAGTCTGTGATAAATAGCACAATATGTTTCATCTGAGCATTTGTTATTGTCAAAATAATCCATACATGATGCTTTTTTTTGCAAAAAGAAACTAGTTGTATGAGCTCAGGTCAATGAGGCCTACAGGCCATAAAAAGCAAATAGAAGTTAAAAACGTGTAATGTTCACAAGAACTTAAATTGATAAAAAGATCTAACACAACATTAGGTGATAATATATGGATTATTATGGATTTATAATCAGCTATAATGGGGCGGTCATTTTGGCACAGGAACACATAATTAATTAAGATGAAACGAACACAACAAGAGGGTTAAACGGCACCGACAACCACTGGTGTTTAGTCTTTTTGAGCAAATACCTCCAAGAACCCTTGTTGCAAATTTCTAAGCCCGTAGTATCAGGGATTCAATTCTACCAAGCAGATCAGACAGGACTTCATTGTGCTGTTCGGGATGGAGAGGTAGAGGTAACCGGGGCAACATCAGATCACAACATTGGTCCCAAGCTCACAATATGCTAATCTGATCTTGTTTATATTTCTAATTAATAACGCCACAAGCACCACAGAAGAAAATCTGATTTGTAGAATGAATTAAACTAGCTGCAATTGTAAAAGCCCCTCACTCAAAATAGGTAAATAAATGGGATGGCAAATGAGAAATAAGAATTGGGTAACACAGTTTACTCCAAATAGAGAAGGGGAGTGCTGGTTAGTGGAAAATAGTGAAGGAAAATATATTAAAAAAATATGTTTATACACTGCTCAAAAAAATAAAGGGAACACTAAAATAACACATCATAGATCTGAATGAAATAATCTTATTAAATACTTTTTTCTTTACATAGTTGAATGTGCTGACAACAAAATCACACAAAAATTATCAATGGAAATCAAATTTATCAACCCATGGAGGTCTGGATTTGGAGTCACACTCAAAATTAAAGTGGAAAACCACACTACAGCCTGATCCAACTTTGATGTAATGTCCTTAAAACAAGTCAAAATGAGGCTCAGTAGTGTGTGTGGCCTCCACCTGCCTGAATGACCTCCCTACAACGCCTGGGCATGCTCCTGATGGGGTGGCGGATGGTCTCCTGAGGGATCTCCTCCCAGACCTGGACTAAAGCATCCGCCAACTCCTGGACAGTCTGTGGTGCAACGTGGCGTTGGTGGATGGAGCGAGACATGATGTCCCAGATGTGCTCAATTGGATTCAGGTCTGGGGAACGGGCGGGCCAGTCCTTAGCATCAATGCCTTCCTCTTGCAGGAACTGCTGACACACTCCAGCCACATGAGGTCTAGCATTGTCTTGCATTAGGAGGAACCCAGGGCCAACCGCACCAGCATATGGTCTCACAAGGGGTCTGAGGATCTCATCTCGGTACCTAATGGCAGTCAGGCTACCTCTGGCGAGCACATGGAGGGCTGTGCGGCCCCCAAAGAAATGCCACCCCACACCATGACTGACCCACCGCCAAACCGGTCATGCTGGAGGATGTTGCAGGCAGCAGAACGTTCTCCACGGCGTCTCCAGACTCTGTCACGTCTGTCACGTGCTCAGTGTGAACCTGCTTTCATCTGTGAAGAGCACAGGGCGCCAGTGGCGAATTTGCCAATCTTGGTGTTCTCTGGCAAATGCCAAACGTCCTGCACGGTGTTGGGCTGTAAGCACAACCCCACCTGTGGACGTTGGGCCCTCATACCACCCTCATGGAGTCTGTTTCTGACCGTTTGAGCAGACACATGCACATTTGTGGCCTGCTGGAGGTCATTTTGCAGGGCTCTGGCAGTGCTCCTCCTTGCACAAAGGCGGAGGTAGTGGTCCTGCTGCTGGGTTGTTGCCCTCCCACGGCCTCCTCCACGTCTCCTGATGTACTGGCCTGTCTCCTGGTAGCGCCTCCATGCTCTAGACACTACGCTGACAGACACAGCAAACCTTCTTGCCACAGCTCGCATTGATGTGCCATCCTGGATGAGCTGCACTACCTGAGCCACTTGTGTGGGTTGTAGACTCCGTCTCATGCTACCACTAGAGTGAAAGCACCGCCAGCATTCAAAAGTGACCAAAACATCAGCCAGGAAGCATAGGAACTGAGAAGTGGTCTGTGGTCACCACCTGCAGAACCACTCCTTTATTGGGGGTGTCTTGCTAATTGCCTATAATTTCCACCTGTTGTCTAGTCCATTTGCACAACAGCATGTGAAATTTATTGTCAATCATTGTTGCTTCCTAAGTGGACAGTTTGATTTCACAGAAGTGTGATTGACTTGGAGTTACATTGTGTTGTTTAAGTGTTCCCTTTATTTTTTTGAGCAGTGTATATACTGCGCCTTCGTAAAGTATTCAGACCTCTTAACCTTTTCCACATTTTGTTACGTTACAGCTTCATTCTAAAATGGATTAAATAAAAATAAAAAATCCTCAGCAATCTACACACAATACCCCATAATGACATTACAATACCCCATAATGACATTACAATACCCCATAATGACATTACAATACCCTATAATGACATTACAATACCCCATAATGACATTACAATACCCCATAATGACAATGCGAAAACAGGTTTTTAGAAATGATTGCTCTTTTATTAGAAATAAAAAACATAATTATTCAGACCATTTGCTATGACTCGAAATTGAGCTAAGGTGCATCCTGTTTCCATTGATCATCCTTTATATGTTTCTACTACTTGATTGGGTCCACCTCTGGTAAATTTAATTGATTGGACATGATTTGGAAAGGCACACACCTGTCTATATAAAGTCCCACAGTTGACAGTGCATGTCAGAGCAAAAACCAAGACATGAGGTCTAAGGAATTGTCCTCAGAGCTCCAAGAATGGATTGTGTCGAGGCACAGATCTGGGGAAGGGTACCAGATAATTCTGCAGCATTGAAGGTCCCCAAGAAGACAGTGGCCTCCATCATTCTTAAATGGAAGAAGTTTGGAAACACTAGGACTCTTCCTAGAGCTGGCCGCCTGGCCAAACTGAGCAATCTGGGGCGAAGGGCCTTGGTCTAGGAGGTGGCCAAGAACCCGATGGTCTCTCTGACAGAGCTCTAGTGTTCCTCTGTGGTGATCAGAGAACCTTCCAAAAGGACAACCATCTCTGCAGCACTCCACCAATCAGGCCTTTATGGTAGAGTGGCCAGATGGATGCCACTCCTCAGTAAAAGGCACATGACAGTCCGCTTGGAGTTTGCCAAAAGGCGCCTAAAGACTCTCAGACCATGAGAAGCAAGATTCTCTGGTCTGATGAAACCAAGATTTAACTTTTTGGCCTGAATGCCAATTGGACAATTCCTTCTACATCATGGCTTGGTTTTTGCTCTGACATGCTTTGTCAACGGTGGGACCTTATATAGACAGGTGCGTGCCTTTCCAAATCATGTCCAATCAATTGAATGTACCACAGGTCCAATCAAGTTGCAGAAACATCTCAAGATCAATCAATGGAAACAGGATGTACCAGAGCTCAATTTCGAGTCTCATAGTAAAAGTTCTGCATACTTAGGTAAATAAGGTATTTATTGATACAATTTTTCTAATAGTGCAACAATTTATAAAAACTTGTTTTTGCTTTGTCATTATGGGGTATTGTGTCTAGATTGATGAGGATTTTTTTTTTACTTAATCCATTTTAGAATGATGCTGTAACTTAACAAAATGTGGAAAATGTCAAGGGGTCTGAATACTTTCTGAATGCACTGTATATGTATATATATTTACAAAAAAAAGATATGCGGGATCGAAAATGATGCAGTCAATCACATTGATGGAAGCTACAATATATCTGCAATACAAAACTTGATCTACCCTCCCCCCTCCCATTTTTTATAAAAATAAACATACCTGATCATGTGTGATAACGTGTTTGTCTTTGACTTCTACAACTGCAACATGCCGAACTGAGCATGAAGTCATGGGGAACAGTCCTACCATTACGTAGCATCTTATTATCCAGGTAGTTGCCTGTTGTTGTATGATGACAGTTGTACAGGCAACCAATGTCAGTTAGTTGCCTGTTGACATGATGACAGTGGTAGCCTAACTGGTTGGAGGGGGGATGCTAGCACTGCTAGCCTGGAATGTAAATGTGTACATGCATAATGGTATAGGTGATGCCCTGCTCTGAAGAAAACTGTTATTGGAAAATAGAGACGCAGTGCATTTGTAAAAAGACAAATTCAGCAACTGGTCTCTTTCTCACTCTATCTCTCTCTATCTCTCTCTCTCTCCTACTCTAGTGTGCTTAGATATTCTCGTTCTCAGGTCTAACATTTTTGCAGAAGACAAAGGGTTTTCTTGGTGACGTCTTTGGAAAGAGTCATAACTAATAGTTAGATGAATGTTCTCTCACCCAGGTGCTGTGAGAGTTTTAGGTACCTCTCTTGTACACACACTCAAGGTACTCAATTCAAATCAGTAGCAGGATAAGTGGATACTTGTCTGCTTTTGTACGTGAAGGCAAGAAGACACCTGTTCTCACTCTCTTCCAATTCGTCTCACCATGCAGTGTCCAATCCAATGACCTCACTCTCTCGCTTAAATTGACTCCTGTCATAATATATCTTCTCAACCTATTGCTTCACATCAGATCATTGTCCTTCCGATCGCTAGCATTATCATCATGGCCTTTTCTCTTACAAAGTCCAATTCGTATTTTTCATGTGGAGGCTATACATCATTTGATTGCACTGTTGTATTTCATTTTGGATGGTTTCTCAGAAAGCAGCGTGTGCCTGAGGCTGCTGGGCTCTTGGGCGGTTGGTTGGCTGGGTACACGTTGTGCTTGGTGAGCTCTTTCATTGCCTGGCATGGTCGACTGTAATTATCTCTAGCAATGGTTTTTTGCTCTGGCTACATGTGAGTTGCTCTCTCTGTCTCTCTGTTTCGCTGGCTGCGTTTACACAGGCAGCCCAATTCTGATCTATTTTACACTTATTGGTCTTTTGACCAATCACATCAGATCTTTTCACATCAGATATTTTTCAGAGCTGATCTGATTGGTCAAAAGACCAATTAGTGAAAAAAATATCACAATTGGGCTGCCTGTGTAAACGCAGCTGCTGTCTCTCTTTCTCTCTTCATGTCCTTATATTTTCTCATCCAATTCTCTCTGTTTCTGTTCCTGTTTTCCTCATTACTCACTCTTTGTTTGAGATCCTATGTTGTTCTGGCGGTCAAAATTATTCCATTAGTCATGCGTGGCAGGCTGCTCCCCCAAAAAACACACTTATATGAGAAAATGTGACTAGTGGTAATCATGACAAGGCCTACCACCACGACACCTACGTCAACCGAATGAAAAATAGCTAAACAAAACACTTCAACCCTCGATGACTCAGAGCTCTGAAAACCAGAAATACCGTCATACAGTTTAAATAAGTAGCCCATCCTCCATCCTCAAACACAGTGAACTAAAAGCGTTCGACGATGTCGTAAAAAGATAAAATATTAAACGCGTTCCAATTCGTAGCGATAAAACATCAAGTCGGAAAGTATCGAGCGCCAAGCCACTGTTACCTCAGATCTTTAATGGGGCCCAAAGTGTGGAGGTAAGGGCTGAATATGAATGCACCTCCCTTGAATTATTAATGTTGTGGTGGCTTCGTATTCTGCCTGTCACTTACAGGGGTGATCCACCTCCTACGCCGAAGGGAAGCTGTCACCCGTAATTGGAGGAATCACGACAGCGCCGAGTTAAGTGCTCCACAGTCCCTGGGTGAAAAATCTGACACCGCACACCACAGCAGCTCCAAGAGGTTAAAACATTTTTCTACTGCTGCACCCCCTCCCACACACACAAGCGAGCACACACAAACCTCACATTTTTTATGGATTCCTGTCATAAGGTAATATTCGTCAGAAAATAGTGCTATTTTTCCCTCTCATTCAAGCAGACAGACTAGCCCTTAAATGGAGGGATTTGGCAGAGGTGCCAGCGTACAGTATATTGACAGGGACTTGATTTTATATGGAGACATGATGGTGCACTGGTTTGTGGTTTAATGGCAGTAGGCGTTTCAACTGTCACAGATTTTAACCCACAGTTATTGTCCTAAAGCTACTGACAAAGACGGACACTGTAGGCCATTGTAACAGCTGAAGTATATTTCTACCTTTAGCCCTGCCAATGAGGAGACAGAGGCTGTTGTACGACTCCACCGTGAACCTTTAACCTCTCAAACGTATTCAGCAGATGTGAAACGGCATCCATTTAATCCTATTCCATCATGGTCAGAGGTAAACAGGCATTAGATAGGAAATATGCTAATGATGTAAAAACACAAAATCTGTTTCTACTGTTGGTTACACTTCGTTTACATCGTGACGTCTGCCTTGTAGAGGGCACATGCCTCTTTGGTACTTCAGACCAGCGGGGGAAGCGTCAAACAGACAGCTCCGAGCAGAGACAGAGCCTTATCTCCAATGGATGGGGGCAAGGTTATTGGCATGGCAGGGGTTTGGTTGTCATGCCGCCCCAAACAGGGGATCCTGACAGTTTTTGTGACAGGAGCAAACCCATAATGGGTCAACCTCGACCACCCTGGCATCTCTGGTCCACTGGCAGGTTTGGCCCACAAACTGAGTAGCAGAGCCAACGCTCAGTCTAAGGGGGCACACTTGTCTATGTTATGTAAAAGACAGGATTTCAGTGACGGCGGAAAAGAGGTTGAGAGCTCCACAGGTCGGAATATGCTTTCACAGTTTGCTGTACGCCTGTTGTTTATTTTTTATTTCACCTTTATTGAACTAGGCAAGTCAGTTAAGAACAAATTCTTATTTACAATGACAGCCTACCTCGGCCAAACCCAGACGAATCTGGGCCAAATGTACACCGTCCTATGGGACTCCCAATCACTGCCGGATGTGATACAGCCTGGATTCGAACCAGGGACTGTAGTGACACCTCTTGGACTGAGATGCAGTGCCTTAGACTGCTGCGCCACATTCGGAGCCCCTCAGGGGCAGAGAGTGAGAGTTATAAAATATACAGTAAACATTTTTCTTGTTTATTTCACGTTTTTATTGTATATTTAACTTGCTTTGGCAATGTAAACATATGTTTCCCATGCCAGTAAAGCCATTTGAATTGAATTGAGAGAGAGAGAGCGCACAGAGAGCACACAGAGAGAGAAAGGAGAGGCTTCAATACATCACGTTCAAACACTTATATTCACATTTTATATATTATGTGTGTTGAAAGGAATTTGGTCAGTCTCAAAAAATGGCTTCTATAACTAATCTGATAAAAGATCTGATAAAATCATTCATTTTTTATTTAGTTTCGTAAACCGTTGCAATTACTACTACTTCCCTGTCTGCTTTAGCTTGATCTATTTCCCTCATTGCCTCCTGACCGACTTTCATGGAGGACTTTCTTTTTCCCCCTATTTTTATTCCTACAGCAAAAAAATCAAAGGCTAAAAATGTGGTTCAAAGGAAAAGCTCAAAACACAAAGTAAATTGCGATGCAAGTCGATTAACATCTGATCCGAGCAAATCATTTTGTTTCTTTTACAGGAAAAGCAGATCTGAGAGCCGGGATGCCGAGGCCTCTGTGAAATGCAAATTCAAGTGACATGAAAAGAAAAATCGTACAAAAAAAATAGAGGAAACTTGGGCCATAAAGGTACTGCCAAAGAAACATCTAGAAGGGGGTGGGGGGGGACACACACACACACACACACACACACACACACACACTAATAAGAGTCAAGCAAATGATGAAAAGCAAATCTTACTCAACTGAAATGTAAAAAAAGATACTTGACGGTTTGTACATTTTAGTAAAATTCTAACATCAATAGCTGACATAATATAACTTTGTGATATTGTAAGTCACACAATAATTTTCAGAATTCCCTTGTCATTTTAGCCTATAAAGTAAATTCATAGTACATTATAATGAGATAATTTGTTACAGTATATGACCTGAGTTGGGTATGTAATTATTGCTATATATAGTGCACGATTAGACAAGACTGCGTACAATACTAGCTTGTTCAAGCCAATCTGGTTAAGTGCCAAGGTTAAGCACCATGATACTATTCTTTATACGTCAAATCTATTGGAAAATCTCAAAGATTTTAGGTTGAAGATGATGGTAAAAGAGATAGAACTGGACACATTAGACAAGATACAATCAATATCACTCTCCACTCAAACCCCCAACTACACTGTTGGAACTAGAATTCCAAAGTATCTTTCCACTAAATTAACAATCGCTTTGATGTCTGATTTCTCCCCTCGAAGGCAAGTTATAATGAAGAAGTCGGTTCTTGCTTTTGGGATTGTTAGATTGTTAGACAAGAATTTCTTTTGATGCATATTTCTGGTTGGATTATTAAACTAAAATGACTATTTTTTTTTTTTTTACCAGCTAGAATGCTAATCTTTCCCTTTGCCAGAATATAATAACAGTTAAAAGGGAGCGAAACAACTGTTGACTGGAGCTTAATTAGCTTTTGACCAGCCCTGTTCTCAATGTTATTGATAACCGTAGGGGAAACGGTAGAGTTTTCAGCTGGGCAAAAGCGATGAAGTGAAGGAGGGCAATAGGGAGGGATGGATCAGGGGGGTCATTGTAGATGAGAAAAAAAAAACTATTGGTTTCCTTTAGCCCAAAACCAGATAGAGAGAGAGAAGTGGATTTCAACGGTCCCTCTAATTACATGTCAATGGAGGCTGATTTCGCCTGCTCTGATTTCAGCTGTAATGGCAAGGAAAAACAAGGACATTCAATGGACAGGTAAAAACAGAGGAAAAAGTGGTACAGGTTGAGAACTCTTATTAAATCTGTTTTATCATTATTATTATAGCAAGTCATGACCTTGGGACAAGAATGTTCTATCTGCGCAAAGCATAGTTCTGAGATATCGAGCATTAAAGTTTTCACATCCCAGATCTCAGAACAGTTTTGAAGTGAATTCTTCTTTCACAACCCATTAAAGACCTCACCTTAAAGGCACTTATAAAGTACAGGGGGGGTGAACCCTATGACCCTTATGACCCATATGACCCTCATGGTTCTGAAATGTCAATCTGGGTTCAGCCATAAGGACACTATTGAATTAGACATGTTCAGTTTTTAAGAAGACCGTAGCTATTTGAATACATATATGATAGAATAACACTATTTTACTAAGACAGAGTCAGAACACATCATCAAATACATGAAGACATGTATTATGATCCTCAGACAAATTACTGTCATCACTGAACAACCATGTGACAACATAATGTACTTTAAGATTTCTGACAGTGTTGTTTTGTTGCTTGGGAGCCATTATTGCTGGCTAGACTACCCTAGACAGGACTTAGAGGTAGATGTCCGTATTTGTTCAGGCTTGTGATTGGATTGCAGATAGAATCTTATAGCACCAAGTTCAAATGGGTTTTATGCAGATTTCTTTTACCTAAAATGTACTTTAAAAAAATCGAACTTCATAGACACATGAATGACCATCTTGAGATCAATTGTATGTGACTAAGTGATTTTTCAGATTCAGATAGAACCATATAGTCCCAAGGTCTCGAAATCAAAGGAGCACCCCCTTTCAATAAATCATACCCAGTGGCTGCGTTTACACAGGCAGCCCAATTCTGATCTTTAACTCAATTGATGGCAAAAGCTCTAACCTGATTGGTCAAAACACCATCTATGTGTCTGATAATGAAAATCCATATGCTACCAGACCTTGACTTAGTCATTGTTTTCTATATCTTGTGTATGACTGTCTATTGACCTATCCTGCATTACTCAAACAGCTTTCACCAATCAGTGATGTATATAACCATGCCATAATAAGTCGAACAATATGAGCCTTTCTCTCTCTCTCTCTCTCTCTCTCTCTCTCTCTCTCTCTCTCTCTCTCTCTCTCTCTCTCTCTCTCTCTCTCTCTCTCCCCCTCTCTCCCCCTCTCTCTCCCCCCTCTCGCTCTCTCCCCTCCTTACTTCTCCCTGGCCTGAACCATCTCACCACTGCCCACTCTTAGTTGGGCCTTTCCTCACCGTCTCCCTGGCCTGAGATAATTGAAATTAGATGTTTTGAAATTGAAAGGTAGTACATGAAAATTTAAAATGTTCTGTTGCAAAATGTTTCACTACATTGGGCCCTACTGAACAAGGCACTGAAATCAGTTGTTTTCCCTGATGTGGACAGATTCATACTATGGGTCAAAACCCAGGTACGTCAAATGACAGAGGTCACCGCTGCGGCTGTACTCTTTTGGACCTTCTTGGCAGCAGCCATTTTGATTCAAAGAAAATAAAGGCATTGCAGCATTGAATTGCTCCGACAAATTTTGTCTGTCAGCGTTTTTTCCCATTTTCTGGCAGTCTAAGCCAAAGGCTTCTTAGAGATAAACAAGAGATGAATAAATAAAACAGTGAAAAGGAGAGTGAAACATCCGCAATGGCTTTGATGTATGTATTGATTCTGGCAGACACATATACAGTAAACACCATCATCCTCCTCCTCCTTCAATCCTTCAACATACTTGAAGTCAGCACTCTCCCTTTACTGAAATCCCTCTGATTGTCCATGTCAGCAGAAAGAAAATAATGTGTGTGTGTGTGTGTGTGTGTGTGTGTGACAGATAGTTTGATCAAGTTGATTTCCCGTAGGGCTGGTAGTGGATGCTTCTGAATTGTTAAATCTAACACTTTTAGAGCTGATTTAACAAGGCACCATATATCTTTTTGAATTATCCTCTTGGATGGAAGCCACGCTGTTTGTACAGTACATAAGGGTGGGAAAGCATTCATATGAATTAGACTTGTCTAATGCCTATTCCTACAGCAGGTGTATACGGTAAACCATTCAAAAGTATCACCAAATATATCCTCCTAATAATGTGTGAGCACATTAGTAAGATCTGCACAAGGCCTAGATAGTTTGTGTGTATGCATTGATTTTTAGGCTACGTGTGCCTTTTATTAAAAATATTTATGTAGTTCTGTCCTTGAACTGTTCTTGTCTATTAATGTTCTGTATTATGTCATTCTGTATTATGTTTCATGTTTTGTGTGGACCCCAGGAAGAGTAGCTGCTGCTTTTGCATCAGCTAATGGGGATCCTAATAAAATTAAATAAAAATACAAAAATCTGCTACATTTAGAACATAATCAAACACCCAATTTAACTTGCTTAAATGTATTTTCATCATCTTCTAATTACGGTATTAATTTTCTAAACATAGCAATTAACATTTCTAAGACTCCTACACTCAAGACGGCTTTGCTCATTTCAATTAGGCCTTTAAATAAGACACACGGCATTTCATTTCCCCATAGCTGTGTTGGATGATAATGATTCCATTCATATTCCGAGTGGCCTATTTTAAGTTAGAAGATTCTCTCCTCAATACATCAATATGCAGCATGGCTTCTGTGTGGTGCACTTGTTCCATGGATTCAATCAGTCATTTATTCTGTCTCGCCTAGTGGGGATACACAACAGGACTTCATAAGGTATTGAAAGTAATATCTATCCATTATCAGTAAAGTGACTGTTTCATGTTTTAATTTGTCATAGTACGTGCTTAAAGGCATAGTTTAACATTTTGGCAATCAAGTAATTATTTCTACTTACCCATAGTCAGATCAACTCATGGATACCATTTGTATATCTGTTTGCAGTTTGAAGTCTATGGGAGCAGCTATCTATGAGTTCAACTTACTCTGGATAGAAAGATGGGCTTGATTGACAAAATGTCAATCTATTCCTTTAACTGTGCTGACATCTGGGAGGACATTTAATATTTTGTTATCTGTAGGTTCATTACTAGTTGCTTTGGGCGTGACTAACACTTGGAGTATTAATTTGATTGCACAACATTGAAACAGATGGTAAGGTATTGCTGTAATTCCCCCAGCTTTATCCACACTGGGGATCAAACTAACAATAACGTTTGATTGATTTCATGAATTATGTTATTGATAAACCAAACTTTTCTGATTTGTTGTGTTGGAGAAAGGACATTGCTTCACTGTCTGTGCTACTGAAACCTGATAGTAAAGCTTCAGTGGGTTCCCTTGCCAAAAGCTACGACATCACATTTTCTTCCTAATGGATCCCAAACAACTTCAACAGCAGCCTGGTCCCAAATAATTCAGAATGGGCTTACAATCAGCAGAAACCAACATATCGCATTTGAATGTCACATCAACACAGTTTGTAATTATTTGTTATGTAATACATATAAACCAATGACGAATAATGAATCGAACAACAACATGGGCTGCTTCCATGACATTTCCCCTGAGACGGAGTTTAAAAAAATACAAAAAAAATAACTACAACTGTTCCTGGAGAGCTACCTTCCTGTAGGCTTTAGCTCCAACCCTGTTCCTGGAGAGTTACCCTCCTGTAGGTTTTAGCTCCAACCCTGTTGCTGGAGAGTTACCCTCCTGTAGGTTGTAACTCCAACTCTGTTCCTGGAGAGCTACCCTCCTGTAGGTTTTAACTCCAACCCTGTTCCTGGAGAGCTACCCTCCTGTAGGTTTTTAGCTCCAACTCTGTTCCTGGAGAGTTACCCCCTCCTGTTCCTGGAGAACTATCGTCAGAGCCACCCTCCTGTCGTTTTTCACTCCAAATTAAAACCTACAGGAGGGTAACTCTCCAGGAACAGGGTTGGAATTAAAACCTACAGGAGGGTAGCTCTTCAGGAACAGGGTTGGAGTTAAAACCTACAGGAGGGTAGCTCTTCAGTAACAGGGTTGGAGTTAAAACCTACAGGAGGGTAGCTCTTCAGGAACAGGGTTGGAGTTAAAACTACAGGAGGGTAGCTCTCCAGGAACAGGGTTGGAGAGCCCTGGTGTAGAGTGTTTTAGTAGCTGGAGGCGGGTGGCTTGCGTAATTTCATTCCCGAATCGATAAGTCATTGAGACTGCTCTAAAACAGATATTTCCCCCTGGAGGTGTACATTTAGTGTAAGTTCTTGATGTAGTGTATGAGCCTATGGTGTGTGTACTGTCCAGGTCTGAGCTCGATCTCCACCTTTCACCATTGATTTGTGTCCCATGACTCTCCTTCCCAATAACTAACCCTTTCTCGGCTTGGGAATACTTATGATAGTGGTTGGAGTATACGCTAACAACAGGTTAATGTTCATATCATAGAGGTGGTTATGTTTTGTGACATGGTATTTAACTCTGTGGAAAATGATTATACTGTAAATGATTATAAGGATCATTATACTGTATGACATATCTTTGGATAATTTAAATGGGAAGAAAAAATACACAACAGCTGCATTAGATTAATCTATGTTGGTGCGCCGTCGAGGTTACCCAAATCAAAGTCTTGCAGGTGCAAAATTGTATCTTTAATGTAAATAGATTTTGAGATCTAACATTTTCTCCACTCTATCATTTTAATCAAGGTAAAAGCTACAGCGGTGGTTCTTGATATTCAAACTACAAAATGTAACTCATAACCTTGATTAAAGGGGAAAACTCCATCCTCATGTCAATCTCTTTGGACACTTTAGAAAGCCTGTTATAGCCACATATTATCCGACAGCTCAATTTGTTATGGCAAATGACAGTCTGAATTTGTCTAATGGCGAGAGGAACTTCAGCCAGTGTGTACCACACTCAAAGGTGGTTGTTACAATCAGTGCTGCTGGATCAAATGACAGAGTATCCCAGGAATGTTCCATATGTACATAAAGCTTATTTCTCGCAAATTTTGTGAACAGATTTGTTTACATCCCTGTAGTGAGCATTTCTCCTTCATCAAGATAATCCTCCACCTGACAGGTCTGGCATAACAAGAAGCTGATTAAACAGGATGATCCTAACATAAGTGCACCTTCTGCTGGGGACAACAAAATGGCCACTTTAAAATGTGCAGTTTTATCACACACCAGAATGCTACAAATGTGTAAAGTTTTGAGGGAGGAGTATTTCTGTCTGTAATAAAGCCCTTTTGTGGGGAAAAACTCAGTCTGATTGGCTGGGCCTGGCTCTCAAGTGGGTGGGCCTATGACCTCCAAGGTCCACCCATGGATGTACCCCTGCCCAGTCATGCATGTGAAATCCTTAGATTAGGGCCTAATTTATTTACTTCAATTGACTGATTTCCTTATATGAACTGTAACTCAGTGAAATCTTTGAAATTGTTGCATGTTGCATTTATAATTTTGTTCAGTGTACGTAGACTTTCCAGCACACACCCCTCAAGGTATATAGAACTCAGTAGTTAATGTATTGCATTTGGCAGGCCATTAAACACGGGAGGCAAGCAAGGAGATGAGAAAAGCTATGAGTGCTGGGTAAGATTACAATTGTAAGTGTCTGAATGGGGAGGGACCAGGTTGAACAGTTGAAGGTGTTATGAAGCATGCTCACTCGTCTATGATCGGCCTGGCTACTTAGCCTGCATGGGGAGCCCTGTTTTTTTCTGAAGAGCAGATTAAACACAGGGGACTGACCTGCCCCAGATTTTATGCTACATTGAACTCCTAACAAATTAGTGGAAGGTTATCCACGGTCAGTTTAATTACAAGGAGCATATGGTGTATTAACTCATAATCAAGATGAAATCCTACATTTCTCAGTAAGATCTGTTCTCCTTATCAGCCCTCCTACCCCCTCATGTCCACACAAACCCTCTAAAGTGTATTGAGGGAAATGGGTATACTATACATTGGCTCTGAAATGTGGTCGATGCATAGTGCTGTGAAATCTGTTGAAAGTTGGATCTACTAATTACAAACAAACGGGAGAAAACTAAACTAATCAGCGTGTACATCAGCAAACTGTCAATAACTATAGTTAACATTCCACATGAGGCAGCGAAACAACACTGAATGAATTAATCAAATGTTTAAATCTCTCTCTTGTTGATTCTTAGCCCCAGCAAATTGTTTCTCAGTGATAGTATTTTTTTCCAGCAACATTGTGAAAAAGACATTGTTAACAAAATTAATGGAGGAATAATCACAGGTTCCAGTGGAATGGCAGATGGAAGGGGAAACGACTCTAGCTGCAAACTGTGATTAGTACAACAGAATTGTTTTACCTCAGTAAGAACAACAACAACAGAACCAGAGTCATTATGATGGAGAAAACCCTGACATGACTAGCAGCCTCGAATCGAACCTTTATCCTATTTTCTTTCTTCACGTCTCCTTATCCAAGGCTGACAAACAATTAGCTGCTCCCCATAAGTGCAATTGTATGGTTACAAACTTTGACCTGGTGATAATGCACAACTCGGGGCGGCAGGTAGCCTGGCGGGTAGGAGCGTTGGGCCAGTAACCGAAGGGTTGCTGGATCGAATCCCTGAGTTGACAAGGTAAAATCCTGTCGTTCTGACCCTAAGCAAGGCAGTTAACCCACTGTTCCCTGGGCGCCAAAGACGTGGATGTTGATTAAGGCAGTCCCCCGCACCTCTCTGATTCAGAAGGGTTGGGTTAAAGGAGGAAGACACATTTCAGTTGAACGCATTCAGTTGTACAACTGAACCACCACACTGATGGTTTAATATCTATATCACAATGGCCACATCTCAGAGTAAATAGCTACAGTATGTAATTACCACTGTTTACATTAGGCTACGTGCTCAGACTGTTTACATTAGGCTACGTGCTCAGACTGTTTACATTAAGCTATGTGCTCAGGCTGTTTACATTAGGCTAGGTGCTCAGACTGTTTACATTAGGCTAGGTGCTCAGACTGTTTACATTAGACTGCTTACTCAGACTGTTTACATTAGGCTAGGTGCTCAGACTGTTTACATTAGGCTAGGTGCTCAGACTGTTTACATTAGGCTACGTGCTCAGACTGTTTACATTAGGCTACGTGCTCAGACTGTTTACATTAGGCTACATGCTCAGACTGTTTACATTAGACTGCTTACTCAGACTGTTTACATTAGGCTATGTGCTCAGACTGTTTACATTAGGCTACGTGCTCAGACTGTTTACATTAGGCTACGTGTTCAGACTGTTTACATTAGGCTACGTGCTCAGACTGTTTACATTAGGCTACATGCTCAGACTGTTTACATTAGGCTACATGCTCAGACTGTTTACATTAGGCTACATGCTCAGACTGTTTACATTAGGCTACGTGCTCAGACTGTTTACATTAGACTGCTTACTCAGACTGTTTCCATTAGGCTACGTGCTCAGACTGTTTACATTAGGCTACATGCTCAGACTGTTTACATTAGACTGCTTACTCAGACTGTTTACATTAGGCTACGTGCTCAGACTGTTTACATTAGGCTACGTGCTCAGACTGTTTACATTAGGCTACGTGCTCAGACTGTTTACATTAGGCTACATGCTCAGACTGTTTACATTAGGCTACGTGCTCAGACTGTTTACATTAGGCTACATGCTCAGACTGTTTACATTAGGCTACATGCTCAGACTGTTTACATTAGGCTATGTTCTCATCTAAACATCTACTACTATTCTCCAATCTCTTTCAAACATTGAATAACACAATATAGATATTTTATTATATCAGGAGACTAACTAGCCATTTCACACCGGATACACTCACCCCCCTTTTGACCTCCACCTTTTCCACAGCAACCAGTGATCCGGGTCAACAGCATCAATGTAACAGTATAGTTTCCGTCACTCTCCTCACCCCTACCTGGGCTCAAACCAGGGACCCTCTGCACACATCAACAACTGACACCCACAAAGCATCGTTACCCATCGCGCCACAAAAGCCACGGCCCTTGCAGAGCAAGGGGTACAACTACTTTCAGGTCTCAGAGCGAGTGACGTCACCGATTGAAATGCTGTTAGCGCGCACCCCGCTAACTAACTAGCCATTTCACACCGGTTACATGCGCAAGAGTTAATTTCAACACTTTTGAAAGTTTGAAGATTTTAACATTGAGTAGGCCTGTGCATTCGATGAGTTTGTAGAGGAGTGAAGGCTATCCGTCGACAAAAGCCTCTCACTATCACAGGAACCAGTAACCGGGGGTAACATCTTTGAGAGACATCCTTTCAAGGCATATTAGCCCTGCTGAGTGATTGTACTCTCCCTCTCCACCGCTTGTAACACAATGTCTGGACGCAAAAGGCCTCTCGTTTCACCTTGGCCTTTGCAGGCGTCTTTAACGCCTCTTCATCTGGAGCTGCGCCTCAACTGAGCCAAAGAGCAAGGAGTGGAGGAGAAACAGAGATGGAAAGAAATAGACTTGACATTTCTGATGCATCGTCAGAACCTCGTGTATTACTTCAGTACAGCTGGTGAATTTACAGGAAAGAGACTGTGAATGATGTTGGGGGGAGATCATTTGAGGTAACTGCGATACTCTTTTTTTTCCCAGTCTTAAAGCACCCTGGCATCTGTCGTTTTCACCTATCTCATTAATCATTTTTTTTTTATCATCACTTTTTACAGTTGAAAGAACGAGTATATATCCATTAACGTGAAAGAAAGATAACACAGAAAGTTGAAGTTATCAAAAGGGGGTAGGGAAAAAGAGTGAAACAAACAAAATCCCTCTTTCCCCTTAAGAAGAAAAAGCAGCAATACACTATCCACATTATCTAAAGGACAGCTGGTCTCAAAGACTGGTCCTGTGAAACCTCTGTGTTTCAGCTAATCCCCTCTCTGTGCTATATAGCATTCATCATGACTGTACACAACCTTCTTTCATTCTCTCCTTCACCCTTTTTCACTTCTTTTCAACATAATGGCATTTCTTCCTTGCTGCAGGGTACACATCTGGTGCAGAGAGGAACAGGGACAGAGTGTGGTATAACGATTCCCACCTCTATGAAACTGACACAGTCTGCCCAACTCCAGGACACTGACACAGTCTGCCCATCTCTAGGACACTGACACAGTCTGCCCAACTCTAGTACACTGACACAGTCTGCCCAAATCTAGTACACTGACACAGTCTGCCCAACACTAGTACACTGACACAGTCTGCCCAACTCTAGGACACTGACACAGTCTACCCAACTCTAGTACACTGACACAGTCTGCCCATCTCTAGTACACTGAAACAGTCTGCCCATCTCTAGTACACTGACACAGTCTGCCCAACTCTAGTACACTGACACAGTCTACCCAACTCTAGTACACTGACACAGTCTGCCCAACTCTAGTACACTGACACAGTCTGCCCAACTCTAGTACACTGACACAGTCTGCCCAACTCTAGGACACTGACACAGTCTACCCAACTCTAGTACACTGACACAGTCTGCCCAACTCTAGTACACTGACACAGTCTGCCCAAATCTAGTACACTGACACAGTCTGCCCAACTCTAGTACACTGACACAGTCTGCCCAACTCTAGTACACTGACACAGTCTGCCCAACTCTAGGACACTGACACAGTCTACCCAACTCTAGTACACTGACACAGTCTGCCCATCTCTAGTACACTGAAACAGTCTGCCCATCTCTAGTACACTGACACAGTCTGCCCAACTCTAGTACACTGACACAGTCTACCCAACTCTAGTACACTGACACAGTCTGCCCAACTCTAGTACACTGACACAGTCTGCCCAACTCTAGTACACTGACACAGTCTGCCCAACTCTAGGACACTGACACAGTCTACCCAACTCTAGTACACTGACACAGTCTGCCCAACTCTAGTACACTGACACAGTCTGCCCAAATCTAGTACACTGACACAGTCTGCCCAACTCTAGTACACTGACACAGTCTGCCCAACTCTAGTACACTGACACAGTCTGCCCAACTCTAGTACACTGACACAGTCTGCCCATCTCTAGTACACTGACACAGTCTGCCCAACTCTAGTACATTGACACAGTCTGCCCAACTCTAGTACACTGACACAGTCTGCCCAACTCTAGTACACTGACACAGTCTGCCCATCTCTAGTACACTGACACAGTCTGCCCATCTCTAGTACACTGAAACAGTCTGCCCATCTCTAGTACACTGACACAGTCTGCCCAACTCCAGGTCACTGACACAGTCTGCGCATCTGCAGGGCACTGACACAGTCTGCCCAACACCAGGTCACTGACACAGTCTGCCCATCTCTAGTACACTGACACATTCTGCCCAACTCCAGGTCACTGACACAGTCTGCCCATCTCTAGTACACTGACACAGTCTGCCCATCTCTAGTACACTGACACAGTCTGCCCATCTCTAGTACACTGACACAGTCTGCCCATCTCTAGTACACCGACAAATTCTGCCCATCTCTAGTACACTGACACAGTCTGCCCAACTCCAGGTCACTGACACAGTCTGCCCTTCTCCAGGGCACTGACACAGTCTACCCAACTCTAGTGTACAGACACATTATGTGCCACAACCATCGTTTGTGTTCTGCTTTAGCTTTGATTGGACAAGTGCTCCAGAGGTCGGAATAATCGCCAAAAGTTGGCAAGCTGGCAGAATTTATTACTAGTTGGAAACAACTCATTGTGTGAGTAAACTTTTTGCTGTGGGTGGATGACTTTTTATTGACATCAAACTTTTAATATTAATCGTAGGTGTTAACGGTGTATCAGTGCCAAATATTTATTATGGCCAAGATTACGCAGTATACCAAGACTGTACTTATACTAATACATCTGACCTATCCTTATCCTCATCTGTCTTATGTTCACATGCAGTCTCTCTCTCTCTCTCTCTCTCTCTCTCTCTCTCTCTCTCTCTCTCTCTGCCAGGGCGTACAGTTGTTTTCCCCTCAGGTGGGAGGCCTCTCTCTCCACAGTTAAATCTGAATTGTAGTGTCTATTTGGCCACAGTGTGGAGAACCTGCAATGTGTAGAAGCTGCATTGTGGAGAGACTGCAATGTGGAGTGATGGCAGTGTGTTGAAGCTGCAGTGTGTAGAGGCTGCAGTGTGTTGAAGCTGAAGTGTGGAGAGGCTGCAGTGTGTAGAGGCTGCAGTGTGTAGAGGCTGCAGTGTGGAGAGGCTGCAGTGTGTAGAGGCTGCAGTGTGGAGAGGCTGCAGTGTGGAGAGGCTGCAGTGTGTAGAGGCTGCATTGTGTAGTGACTGCAGTGCAGAGTTTGCAGTGTCTTTTTTATTTAACCTTTATTTAAATAGGCAAGTCAATTAAGAACAAATTATTATTATAACAATAAAGACCTACTTCTAAAGCCCCCCCCTGCCAAACCTTCCCCTAACCAGGACGACGCTGGGCCAATTGTGCACTGCCCTATGGGACTCCCGTTCACGACACAGTCCGGTATCAAACCCTGGTCTGTAGTGACACCTCTTGCACTGCAATGCAGTGCCTTAGACTGCTGCGCCACTCTTGAAGGTTGCAGTGTAGAGAGGTTGCAGTGTAGAGAGGTTTCCGTGTAGAGAGGTTGCCGTGTAGAGAGGTTGCCGTGGGCTTAATTAACTCCCACCAATGAATAAGCACCCTGGCTGGCATCGTGGACAGGGCGAGGAAAGGGGGTGAGGCGAGAGGGGATGATGGAGGGAGTTTGAAGACACTCGAAGTCACGGTGCAACAGAAAACCTCACAGAGGTTCCAGGGGTTAAAAATGGGAGGATAAAACCACTCTGCAGGGAGGAGGAGAGCGGAAGAGAAGTCTCTTGCCACCTGACATTTTTCTCTCCAGTGTTCCCATCTCACCAATTACAATTAGGTTGTAATTGTTTGGGTAATTATGATAAAATATTTGGTGCGACGCCAGCGAACCACTCTCCTGTACAAATTTTGCATCTTAATTTCCAAGTAAGAGGTGAGATGGGGTTGGAGGCTACCACAGTTTTAATGATGTGTTTTATACTATGCCGTACATACACACACGCACAGATCAAATGAAGTGTTACTCGTCACATGCACCAAATACAACTGGTGTAGTCTTTACCGTGAAATGCTTGCTTACGAGCCCTTCACAACGGTGCAGAGTTTAAAAATAAAAATAAATAAAATAGTAACACAACCATGCTCAAAGTCATATACAATGTCTGCTTTTTTTTTCAATCTACCAATAGGTGCCCTTCTTTGCAAGGCATTGAAAAAACTCCCTGGTCTTTGTGGTTGAATCTGTGCTTAAAATTCAGTTCTCGACTGAGGGACCTTACAGATAATTGTATATGTGGGCTACAGAGATGAGGTAGTCATTCAACAATCATGGTAAACACTATTATTGCACACAGAGTGATTCCATGCAACCCTTATTTTCAATTTTCACCTAAAATGACATACCCAAATCTAACTGACTGTAGCTCAAGACCTGAGGCAAGGATATGCATATTCTTTATACCATTTGAAAGGAAACACTTTGAAGTTTGTGGAAATGTGAAATGAATGAGGGAGAATATAACATATTAGATCTCGTAAAATATAATACAAAGAAAAAAACATGTTTTTTGGTATTATCTTTTACCATTATATTTGAAATGCAAGAGAAGGCCAGGAGCAATTTAGATTTTGGCCATTAGATGGCAGCAGTGTATGTGCAACGTTTTAGACTGATCCAATGAACCATTGCATTTCTGTTCCAAATTTTGTATCAAGACTACCCAAATGTGCCTAATTTGTGTAATACTAACTTTTCAAGTTCATAACTGTGCACTCTCCTCAAACAATAGCATGGTATTATTTCACTGTAACAGCTACAGTAAATTGAACAGTGCAGTTAAAATAACAAGAATTTAATCTTTCTGACAGTATCAGATTTGTCTGATACGTCCTGCGAAATGTTCTTGTTACTTACAACCTCATGCTAATTGCATTAGCCTATGTTAGCTCAACCGTCCCACGGGGGGACCCACCAATCCTGTAGAGCATTTTTACTCCTAAGCTTATTTAGGCTTGCCATAACAAAGGGGTAGAATACTTATTGACTCAAGACATTTCAGATTTTATCTTCAAATTAATTTGTAAACATTTCTAAAAACATAATTCCACTTTGACATTGTGGGTTATTGTGTGTAGAACAGTGACAGAACATCTCAATTTAATCAATTTTAAATGCAAGCTGTAACACAGAATGTGGAAAAGGTAAAGGGTGTGAATACCTTTTTAAAACTTCTTAGGGAGCGGCTCCCGAGGTGACGGTTTTGGAGAGTCTGGCGTGCCCAAAGTAAAATGCCTCCCGCTCAGGCCCAGAAAATAGGATATGCACATAATTAGTACTATTGGATAGGAAACACTCTGAAGTTTCTAAGAGTGTTAAAATATTGTCTGTGAGTATAACAGAACTGATATAACAGGCGAAAACTCGAGGAATTTCTGTCCTGGAAAAAGTGTTTTTGACACATTGCCTCATTTTGAACCCCTCCCTGATGAAAACAGACATATATAGGAGTAAGATTGCAGTACCTATTGCTTCCACTGGATGTCAACAGTCTCTAGACAGTGTTTGATGATGTTTAGTTGCTCTGGATGGTAATAGAAGAAGAATTTTCGAAGTGATAAACAGAAGAGGATGCGGGTTCACAGGCTCGCGCGCGCTGTAATTTTTTCCTTTCCTATCGTCCAGTTTATAATCCGGTTGAAATATTATAGTAAATATACATAAAAGTGTTCCTAAGGATACATTATCAATGATGTTTGATTGTTCTTGGACAAGTGTATAGGTATAGGTTGAACGAGTTCTCTTCACGGTTCAATGGGCAAGTGGATGCTGTATTTTATGAACATAATGCGCGCCAACCAAACAGAGATTTATGGATATAATAAATGACTTTTTCTAACAAAAGAACCTTTGGATGTCTTCGTTGGACATTTGGGAAGCCCTCAGCAGCCCTTAGGGAGCAGTGGGGCGCTACCATTGAGTCGCCCATTGAACCGTGAAGAGAACACATTCAAATTATACCTATATACTTTCTACAAACAAATCAAACATAATTTTTAAGGTATCCTTTTGGGTATATTTGCTGTAATATTTCAACCGGACGATAACGTGAACGATAGGAAAGGAAAATAAAGTGGTGCGCGTTCACAATCTCGCGCGCGTCAAACCTTGTTTACAAAAGTGGTCGCCTGACAATTTCCTCTCCCTATCCGTTCTGGTCACTGCTAGAATTCCCAGTCTTCGACTGTTGACATCTAGTGGAAGCCATAGGTACTGCAGTCTCAGTCCTACATAAAGTTGTATGCAATAGGCACAATGGAGAAGATGCTCATTTACAAAAGCAACTGAAAATCCGGATGGATTTTCCTCGGGTTTTCGCCTGCTATATCACTTCTGTTATACTCACATACATTATTTTAACACTCTTAGAAACTTCAGAGTGTTTCCTATCCAATAATACTGATTATGTGCATATCCTATTTTCTGGGCTTGAGTGGCATGCATTTTACTTTGGGCACGCCAGACTCTCCAAAACCGTCACCTCGGGAGCCGCTCCCTAAGAAGTTAAGGCACTTCATAGTCTAGTGAGTGTGCGTAGGGTCAGTGCAAGGTAGAATCAGTGCAGATAGTGCAGGTACCATTAACTTCTTAGGGAGCGGCAGGTGAGGTGACGGTTTTGGAGAGTCTGGCGTGCCCAAAGCAAAATGCCTGCCACTCAGGCTCAGAAAATAGGATATGCACGTAATTAGTACTATTGGATAGGAAACACTCTGAAGTTTCTAAAAGTGTTAACATAGTGTCTGTGAGTATAACAGAACTCATTTAGCAGGCAAAAACCTGAGAAAAAAACATCCGGAAATTAGTTTCTAGTGACCTTTGGCTCTGTTAGACACACTCCCTATTGAATCCATTTGTTACCAGGACTGAGACTGCAGTACCTATGGCTTCCACTAGATGTCAGCAGTCTATATACAAAGACTCAGAGAGATTGGAGTCAACACAACGAATAGGTACAGGAAATGGCATGGGGACCTGAAATGTCAACAAGTTTTCTCGGGCGTGAGTCTGGCTGGCGCGCCCCACTTTATTTTACTTATATAAGGTATACGTGACCATCCAAGTGAAATATTATCGCTAATATTCATAAAAGGATAGCTAAGGATGCATTTTAACTGGTATTTGATTTGTTTAGGAAACGTTTATAGGTATATTTGAACGCGTTCTCTTCACGTTTCAATGGGCGATTCAACGTTGGATTTTCTGAACATAACGCACCAACCAAACGGAGATTTATGGATATAATAAATGACTTTTTCTAACAAAAGAACCATTGGATGTCTTTGTTGGACACTTGGGAATCCCTCAGCAGAAGTTATTCAAAAGGTAAGGGATTTGTTTTCGCTGTGAAATGTGTTTTGTGTGAACCGCGATGGTTTATGAATTTATGCTAATGCAGAAATATTGGAGGTGCTACTCTCAAACAATCAAATGTAGTGCTTTAGCCGTAAAGCCTTTTTGAAATCTGAAAAGCCGTTTTGAAACGCTGTGATATTGCCAAGAAGCAGAGCTTTTGATGACTATGCAACACTTGTATATTGATGAATGTTTAATTATTCAACTTTTGGATTTTGAATTTGGCGCCTTGCATTTCACTGGGTAGTGTCGGGAGTGGGCGCCCCACTGCTCCCTAAGTATTAAGGCAAAAACAAAAGGACAGTGGTTGGTCGGGGTGGGTAAGTGGGTATCAGAGGAGGCTGGTGGAAGGACTTATAGTAGGACGGGCTCATTGTAATGGCTGGAATGGAATAAATTTAATGGTATCAAACACATTATTAAAGGATCGGACCCTTTATTTCAATTTTCGCCTAAAATGACATACCCAAATCTAACTGCCTGTAGCTCAGGACCTGAAGCAAGGATATGCATATTATTGATACCATTTGAAAGGAAACACGTTGAACTTCGTGGAAATGTGAAATTAATGTAGGAGAATATAACACATTAGATCTAGTAAAAGATAGTACAAAGAAAAAACCTACAGTTTTTTTGTATTTTTTTGTACCATCATCTTTGAAATGCAAGAGAAAGGCCACAATGTAATATTCCAGTTGAGGCACAATTTAGAATTTGGACACTAGATGGCAGCTGTGTATGTGCATAGTTTTAGATTGATCCAATGAACCATTGCATTTCTGTTAAAAATGTTGTATCAAGTCTGCCCAAATGTGCCTAATTGGTTTATTAATACATTTTCAAGTTCATAACTGTGCACTTTCCTCAAACAATAGCATGATATTTGTTCACTGTAATAACTACTGTAAATTGGACAGTGCAGTTAAATTCACAAGAATTTAAGCTTTCTGCCCATATCAGATATGTCTATGTCTTGGGAAATGTTCTTGTTACTTACAACCTCATGTTAATCTAATTAGCGAACCTAGTCTAGCTAATGTTACAACCTAACTAATGTTAGTGTTAGCCACTTAGCTAACGTTAGCTACAACAAATTGGAATTTGTAAAATATCATATGAAGGGTAATTCGTAATGTATTATATGCAATGGATGATGTACATGCCATACAAATTGTAATATATCATACTTAATAGAGGGAGATTAACATTTACCGTGTTACGTCTATCCCTGAGTCCAGGCTGGACGTGTTCCTCCAAGGTAGAATGTCAAACTCAAGACATGAATTGGTAGCCATTGTCAGTTTGTCAGCATATATGAATAGTGGAATTTCAGCCATGACATCAGGACATCAGGAGGGGGAAGCACAATAAGGAAAGCCCATTGGGGACATTAGCCACAGTTACCCATTGGCAATAATCACCTTTCAAGTGGCTTTTGGGAACCTTGGAATAACAAGGTGAACATGTAGCAAAGATGTTCTGTTGTATTACATGTACTATTTTGTAATGTACTATTTTGAATTGGGAAACATCTGTCCTCTCTTCAACTCCTACGTCCTCTCTTGTGACCATGAAACCGTTAAGTTATTTACAGTTTTAGGAGAGTGTAAATTTGTTAGTCTGCGTACAATGATTCATCCTTTAAAAGTTGCAGCCTACTGCAGCGTAGCTTGCATGGTGCCGCAGAATTCTAGTAAGTGTGAACCACTGGTACCATTAATGATAGTAAATGCTAGTTTAACCACCAGAGGGCATCTTTGAGAAGCATTTGATAGCCTTCAATAGGGGCTGGGTCCACCCCCCCTCCCCCATGGGCTAGGTCCGTCTTCTGTGTGTGGCTTTGCGGTCCATCCCGTGCCCCCTGCCCTTGTGCCTTGAACCTCGCACACTTTCAGTGGATACAGCTGGAGAACTGTAAGGCAATCCCATTGTGCGCCACTCAGGAGCCATGACCAAGATTACCAATGTCTACTGCCCTGCTAATAAAAGGGTTAATAATACTTTTGAAGTCGGAAGTTTACATACATTTAGGTTGGAGTCATTAAAACTTGTTTTTCCACCACTCTTTCCACCACCACAAATTCCAAACAAACTATAGTTTTGGCAAGTCGGTTAGGACATCTACTTTGTGCGTGACACAAGTAATTGTTCCAACAACTGTTTACAGACAGAGTATTTCACTTATAATCCTCTGTATCACAATTCCACTGGGTCTGAAGTTTACATACACTAAGTTGACTGTGCCTTAAAACAGCTTGGAAAATTCCAGAAAACGATGTCATGGCTTTAGAAGCTTCTGATAGGCTAAATAACATAATTTGAGTCAATTGGAGGTGTACTTGTGGATGTATTTCAAGGCCTACCTTCAAACTCAGTGACTCTTTGCTTGAAATCATGGGAAAATCAAAAGAAATCAGCCAAGAACTCAAATTTTCTTTAGACCTCCACAAGTCTGGTTCATCCTTAGGAGCAATTTCCAAACGCCTGAAGGTACCATGTTCATCTGTACAAACAACAGTACGCAAGTATAAACACCATGGGACCACGTAGCCGTCATGCCGCTCAGGAAGGAGACGCATTCTGTCTCCTAGAGATAAATGTACTTTGGTGCGAAAGCGCAAATCAATCCCAGACCAACAGCAAAGGACCTTGTGAAGATGCTGGAGGAAACAGGTACAAAAGTATCTATATCCACAGTAAAACGATTCCTATATCGTCATAACCTGAAAAGCCGCTCAGCAAGGAAGAAGCCACTGCTCCAAAACCACCAAAAAAAAGCCAGACTACGGTTTGCAACTGCACATGGGGAAAAATATCTTACTTTTTGGAGAAATGTCCTTTGGTCTGATGAAACAAAAATAGAACTGTTTGGCCATAATGACCAATGTTATGTTTGGAGGAAAAAGGGAGAGGCTTGCAATCCGAAGAACACCATCCCAAGCATGAAGCACGAGGTTGGCTGCATCATGTTGTGGGGGGTGCTTTGCTGCCGGAGAGACTGGTGCACTTCACAAAATAGATGGCGTCAAGAGGAAGGAAAATTATGTAGATATATTGAAGCAACATCTCAAGACATCAGTCAGGAAGTTAAAGCTTGGTCTCGAATGGGTCTTCCAAATGGACAATGACCCCAAATATACTTCAAAAGTTGTGGCAAAATGGCTAAAGGACAACAATGGTATTGGAGTGGCCATCACAAAGCCCTGACCTCAATCCCATAGAGAATTTGGGATTGAGGTCAGCAAGGAGGCCTACAAACCTGATTCAGTTACACCAGCTCTGTCAGGAGGAATGGGTCAAAATGCACCCAACTTACTGTGGGAAGCTTGTGGAAGGCTACCCGTTTCGGGTTTGACCCAAGTTAAACAATTTAAAGGCAATGCTACCAAATACTAGTTGAGTGTATGTGAACTTCTGACTCACTTGGAATGTGATGAAAGAAATAAAAGCTGAAATAAATCATTCTCTCTACTATTATTCTGACATTTCACATCCTTAAAATAAAGTGGTGATCCAAACTGACCTAAGACAGGACATTTGTACTCTGATTAAATGTCAGGAATTGTGAAAAATTGAGTTTAAATGTATTTGGAAAGGTGTATGTAAACTTCAGACTTCAACTGTATATCTGTGAGAATATCCAAGGGGCTTTTATATCGTTCTAAATTAATAATAATAATTGCTTTGTTTAAATAATAACAGTATTTTCGAGATGATTTCGCTTTCAAATAAAGTAAAATGAACAAAAATAAGGCCATTCTTGAAAATGGGGTAAGTCATTGTTAATACGTTTAAAGGATACAAAAAAGTACACAGAAGCCCTATTTGGTAAAATACCATGTCCATATTATGTCAAGAACAGCTTAAATAAGCAAAGAGAAACAACAGTCCATCATTACTTTAAGACATGAAGGTCAGTCAATCCGGAAAATTTAAAGAACTTTGAAAGTTTCTTCAAGTGCAGTCGTAAAAACCACCCAGCGCTATGATGAAACTGTCTCTCATGAGGACCGCTACAGGAAAGGAAGACCCAGAGTTACCTCTGCTGCAGAGGATAAATTCATTTGAATTAACTGCACCTCAGATTTCAGCCCAAGTAAATGCTTCACAGAGTTCAAGTAACAGACACATCTCAACATCAGCTGTTCAGAGGAGACTGTTTGAATCAGGCCTTCATGGTCGAAATGCTGCAAGGAAACCACAAGTAAAGGACACCAATAATAAGAAGAGACTTGCTTGGCCCAAGAAACATGAGCAATGGACATTAGACCGGTGGAAATCTGTCCTTTCGTCTGAGTCCAAATTTGAGATGTTTGGTTCCAAGCGCTGTCTTTGTGAGCCGCAGAGAAGGTGAACGGATGATCTCTGCATGTGTGGTTCCCAAAGTGACGCATGGAGGAGGAGGTGTGATGGTGTGGCGGTACAACCAGCTACATTGTTTTCATCACATTTATTTAATATTTCCACACCTGTAAACATTATTGCCTGATGACGTGCTAGTGGAGAAGGAGAGACTAATTTCATTCAAGCGCATTTGTTTCTATGATTCCTCTCCTCACTACCGCTTGATTACCTTTGACCTTTTCCAAAGGAAGCGAGGAGAATCATGTTAAGTGTATAACACGTCTCAGGGCAAGACCCAGAGGCAGAAAGTTTGAATCTCAGATGTTTATTACAAAACAGGGAATGCAAACGGCTGGTCCAGGGCAGGCAGAGGTCAGTAATCCAAGGCAGCGTCAATAAGGGACAGAATGGCAGACAGGCTCAGGGTCAGTGCAGGCAGAATGTTCAGAACCGGGAGGACTAGAAAACAGAAACTAGACATACTGGAAAACGGAAAAACACGCTGGTAAGACTTGACAAGACAACACGAAATGGTAACAGACCAACAAAAAACGCAAGGGATAATGGGGGAAAATTGGAGATTGTGGAGACAAGCACAAGACAGGTGAAAAAGATCAGGGTGTGACAGGGTATGCTTGTCACCGGCAGGGACTGGGGAGTGTGTCCAAATCAAATAAATATGAAAGGAGCAATGTCTAAATAAACATTTTGGAAATTGCCTGAGTTTTGTGAACACTTTTTGATCCGGTTGAAATATTATAGTAAATATACATAAAAGTGTTCCTAAGGATACATTATCAATGATGTTTGATTGTTCGTGGACAAGTGTATAGGTATAGGTTGAACGCGTTCTCTTCACGGTTCAATGGGCGAGTGGACGCTGTATTTTATGAACATAACGCGCCAACCAAACAGAGATTTATGGACCTAAAAAATTACTTTTTCGAACAAAAGAAGCATGAATTGTCTTGCTTGGACACTTCGGACTATCCTCAGCAGAAGATCATCAAAGGTAAGCGATTTTATATTAGCAATTTTTATGCGTTTTGTGAGACCTGCGTTGGTTATGGATTTATGCTAATGCATAAAATATGAGAGGGGCTATCCTCAAACAATGTTGTGCTTTTGCCGCAAAGCCTTTTTGAAATCTGACAACGCTGTGATATTGTGCTAGCGCCCCACTGCTCCCTAAGTAGTTTAAACAACAATGAATATAGTGCCAAATCATGTTGTTACTACCCTGCATGAATCTGCTGGGAGCTAACCAACCAGGTTAAATGTTAGCTAGGTAACATTAGGCTCTAATTAGCCCAGCAAACGGCTCTGAATAATAACTTCATACACGTAATGTTAGCCAGGGAGCCAACCAACTATCATCAGCTAGCTAACTAACAGTACACTTTAGCTTGAAATGAAACCACTTTCTGTCAATATTAGAAATGTGTAATATCTGAAAATGTTGCTAGCCAGACTATCTTACCCATATACATCATTATGCAACGGACGCGTCTCCCTGTCACAGATGCCATGCCATGGTTGCCCTTAGTTTGAAGATGTAATCCGGAGACAGGTGTTTTCTCCATCTCTTTAGCTATCATACTCTAATTCCACTGATTTAAAAAAACTTTAAAAAGCAGCGTTCAACAGGATTATCAACACAGACTGTACAGCTCAAATAGAGAGAAGCATTCTATATGGCAGACCAATCTAAACTCCTCTTTCTGCATGTCCAGCCAACTCATTATCTCAGCCAATCATGGCTAGTGGGAAGGTTGCCCACTTTTTCTGTGGCTTAACCAACTAGGCTCATAATTTAACATTTTCATTCGTATTTACAGATGGCATACAAGTTTGTTCACGTTTCAAAAAGTTCACATTTCAGAAAACATTTCTGACAAAAAACATGTTTTGATTAAAAAAAAGAAGTTTACATTCAAATGGCTCTCCTGTGAAGTAGTGACCCGAGACATACGCCTAGTTTCCTGAAACGGGTCACGTATGTTGACCTAATAGTTGGTAGAATCAAAATGTTTCACAGCTATAATGGCTGCCAAAGATGCCTCCACCAAGTATTAATTCTGGTGTGTGAAGACATACACAATAAGGAATATTTTATACAAAAAGAATATTCACTTTTAGAAATGTGGAGTAGGTTATTTACATCGGTAGGAATAAAATCTAATTAATTATTCTAATTAATTTAATTTTAAGGCAGCAAAATGGGAAGACTGTGCAAGGGGGTGTGTGGACTTTCACTAGGTACCCTATCTAGCTGCTATTCTGTTACATCTTTATATCAGACTGTTTGATGTTACTCAGAACAAGCCTATGTATAGTTTTAAGGCAATTGGAATGATTATTGTATTTTGTTCTTAGTTTCACCCTTTAGCAGTCAAGAAACCTGAGGACAAACAAATATCCTGTCTCCAGATCATTGATGAGGGAGAGGTGTTTAGCTGCCTTAGGAATTATACTCAGCTATGTATATGAAGGAAATAACAGGTTCATTCTAAGGTTATATTCGCATAATACTTGACTATAACCTCTGATAATGAGTGTAATGATGACTCATAATCAGACGCTAGCCAACCCCTGATACAGGGGAAAGGTAATCTTCAATTGGATGGCTCATCTATTGAAGGCAACAAAATCCATCACTGGAAACCCAAACTTTTCCTTTCCCAATCACTTTCTTGTTGTAAAAGGTTCTTTGGTTTGATTTGTTTTTGTAGAGAGGTTAGATTTTTTTCTTCCTCTCCCAGTTAATGCAATTAGTTGAATTTGCGGTAATGGATCACAGATAGTTGAGTTATGTCAAGGTGAACAATTATCATTTTGAGATGAATAATTAGTAGAATGTAATTAACAGGCTGTACTGAATAGGCGAAGGCACCAACTCTGGCATTTTCAAAGGTGGAGATTTAATCACGGGTGTGTGGTTTTGAGAGACTGTGTATCTCATTGGTTGTGACAACTGTGGATACTGGGTACTAGGAGATGGGACGGGCTTAGGAGGGAGTGAAGGGGAGCGATGGAGGTTTGGGTGCTGAGTTACAAAGCACTTCCTGTTACCTGGCAGAGCCTGAAATAGCCCAGACGGCAATCACTCACGAATGTCCTGACCAAGGTGAGATAACGGCAGGCCTCAGCCAGGTCTTAGGGTTTCAGTAGAATTGGAGGACAGGGAATGGAGGAACTTCCATTACAACATGCATCACCCGGAGATAGAGGCTTCCGATGGGGAAAATAAATTTCTTTGTTCATTGTTTTGGTTTCCTCTGAACTTTCATAGTGGCATGTGGAAAATAGTTACAGACCATGTTTCCCACTCTCGCTAGGCTTTAAATCCTCACTATTCTATAAGCCTCACAAATTGTAATCCTTAAGAGTCTATTGACGCACCCGTGAGTGTCAGTTTAAGCTGGAAATATCAGTCCACTGCAAGCGTCTATGTCGGCCTTCCGCATTTGCGGTGGAAGGTGGCCGAGCTACAGCGAAGTTTGTCAGACCATGAGACATCCCGAAAATCGGTCTTCTCATGAAAACGTTTGTAGCGTCCATTAATATGACCACTCTATGGAAAGATGAGTCTCTCACGGATATGATGGTGTTCTCTGTATTGCCCCACGGGACACGTCTGAAGGGAACCCATACAAATGAATGGAAGTATGGAGGTAGTTTTGTGCCAATAAAAATAAAAGGTTATTAAATATGTGTCAACAAAAAAATACTACAATATTTTGTGAGCTTTCTTAATATCTTATAGATATAGGACAGAGACTTCAAAAACGTATTCCCAATTAGGTTTTTTTACTGATCTTTTTTGACGTTTTTGAATGTATTATTCAATGTGTTTCTATGGGCTAAAGCGGTAAAGGCCGGATTCAATATTTTATCAAATCATTTTAAAATGTGTTTTTTGATACCTAAAGGGGTCCTTAAATTCTAAATCAAATAGCTAAATGATCCATGGTATGACCATCTTAAAACAATTCCATATGTTACCTTAGTATAACCTCCCGCCCCAACGGCTTTGATTTTTAAAGGTTTTAACCGTGGCAAGATATAGAAGAAGGAAACAGTACAGTATGCATTTGTTTTACAGCAGCTGTTACGTAATCGTTGAGAGAATTTTCAACCTGCTGAAAGTGGAAGAAGTTTTCTCTCTGGGGGTGGAGTTTAACCTTGGAAAAACAGACAGGCAAAAGTGTCTGAATAAGTACAGAACACAGATGAGGAAAGGGCTCCTAAACGTCCTCTGTAGTCTACAGGGCCCTATTGAGCACTTATTCATAAATCCAGATCCATCACCATATGAAGTAGCACTGTGAGTCTACAGCTTAGAGCAGAATTCTCTCATCCTTCTCCCGTCACGCTTTGTCTGTTCTCCCTTTCTCTACCCACCCTGTACCCCCCCTTTGAAAAGCAAAAATATGTCCTACATATCTGAGATGGAGATATGGGAAGGGGGTAGAAGCAATTCACAGCCAACTCAAAGGGATGTTGATCACTTGAGTCTTATCGTGGTCTGAGCCAGACCACCCCTTGTGAATTAAAGGAGAAATAGCATCTCACTCCCTCATTTTTCATCGGGCCCAGAGATGGCCGTCTGGTCGTCTGCTTCTTTTCTTCTGGCTCCTGCGCCGAAGAGATAATCCCGGGAACCATTCCGGCTGGCGGAATCCATCTTTCTCTCTGGTCATAGTGTGGACGGGCCACCACAGTCCTTGGCGTAGGCCAGGTCATAGTCTTGTCAAGTGAACTGAGGCTCACCGACGAAGAAGCTTCTTTTTGTTTTGAGTTTGTTTGGTTACTGTTTGTGTTCACCTTGAGAGATCTTGCAACTAAAGGTGTACAAGGTTGGGATTTTTTTTTAATTTGTGGATTTACTGTAATTTCAAAGGGTTAGGGAAATAGTGTAATAGTCTACCTTTACCAGGGAGAAAACAACATGTGTCTTCTCCCAACTGTCTTCCACAGCATGGTTAAAAAAAAAAATTCAATCACATGTTGTCTTACCTTCAGGTACATTTCATCATGATCTACTCCCACATCAGTGGAGGCTGGTGACTTGACACATTTAGGAGGATGGGAGACCCACAGTATAGGCGCTGAACGCACGGCGATGTCAAAGTGTGTTTCAAAATCGTCAAAAGAATAATTATTTTAACCTAAGGCAATTACTAAAGACATTTATAGTACAATATTATGGGGAATGGGAATGAGAGGGCTACTTATTAAGTGTTTGGAAGGGACCACAGCAGTGATTGAATGAAGGTATGGCGGGAGTGGCGGGACACAATGCAAATAGTCCGGGTTGCCATTTCATTACCTGTTCAGGAGTCTTATGGCTTGGGGGTAAAAGCTGTTGAGACATCTGACATCTGTCATCACTATTATGTTGATTGATTAATTCCTGTTAATCATTTTGGATTGAAAACGTATAGACAGCCTAGCCAGCCCAATTTTGAATTTAACACAATTTGATCACATTTTCTCCTGACACACAAATGGACTATAAATACATAACGTTACCAATTCGTTTACCCTGACCAGATGGACAGCGCACATAGGCTGTATGCATCTGCTCTTATTAGCAGCCTACAGTTGATCATAGTGAAAAATTGTCTAGTTTTCATGCCATACAGCAGGTCAGATGTCTAAAGTTGAGGTGTAGCCTAGGCTGCTGCAACATTTATATCATGAGTTTCTGCTTGTCTGTCCGGAGTGATTATATGTTAATCATCTTTGCTAAATAAATACCTGAAAGGAAAGCCTGCGTCAACCTCCCTCTTTAATCTAACTTTTAATGGATCATGCGATGGAAGCTATCAAATCATTCTGAATTGTTTTCGACATCCCAGAAAAGACATTTGAAAGTTCAATATGTTCAGCAAGTAAAGCATCGTAACGTGCAATTACCTCTGCAAGCTCCTTGTAGTTTCCCTTGATGGTGAAAAGTTCCATCTCGTACTGTCTTCTAAAAGCACATTCTTTCAGGCCCAAAAACACAGGTCACTGTACCCCACTTTTGCACCCCAGGCTCAGACTTTCCAAAAGCAGGCAAGGCCAACAATACAGGCAGCTTGATGAAAGGCTCCCTGTTAACCAGCTATAGGTTTGATAACAGGTGGTATTGAACACCTTCACCTTTTCATCCTTCTTCATGAAACTGATCTGGGGCAGAGGTCAACCCTCACGTTTAATTCTCACGAGGTACCCCAGAGAATGAATGGGGTTCAACAAAAAGTCCACAACATTTTTGTTAGCGTTGGCCATTCTACCATTCTGGCAGAGAACTCTTAATCTCTATCCAACAATGTCTCCAAGCTTCTCAACACATAGAACCCCCATAATGCTCTGTGGCACAATTCCAGTACAACTCACTAGGATCAATCTCTGATCCTAATTCTATGATTGGATGGACAACATGTCACTTCATACTGCAAAAGTTTTGATTGGTTGGAGGACGTCCCCCGGAAGTGGTCATAATTACCATGTATGTCTAGTGGTTAGAGTGTTGGACTTGTAACCGGAGGGTTGCAAGTTCAAATCCCCGAGCTGACAAGGTACAAATCTGTCGTTCTGCCCCTGAACAAGGCAGTTAACCCACTGTTCCCCGGGCGCCGAAGACGTGGATGTCGATTTAAGGCAGCCCACCGCACCTCTCTGATTCAGAGGGGTTGGGTTAAATGCGGAAGACACATTTCGGTTGAAGGCATTCGGTTGTACAACTGACTAATAATGGTGACTTTGACTTTTGACTTTGACTTTGTCTATGGAAGGGGGTGAGGCCTACGAGACTCCTTGGTTTTGTATTGAAGTCATTGTAGCCATAGGAGGATGGAAGCTGCACCATGGTGCTACCCCAGACAGTGCTGTTGAAGTTACTGTAGACAATTGCAAATCAGTGTATTTTAATCAATTATTTGGTGACATATGAATATATTTAATACAGTTTTTTTATGTTTTACAATTTTTATTGTTATGAAATTTCATTGAGGTGGATGGTCCTCCCGTTCCTCCTCTGAGGAGCATCCACTGTCCCACCTTCAGGTACATTTCATCATGATCTACTCCTCTAAATGTACTCCACTACGCTGGTGTCATAGTGTATGTCGAAGTAGAACGAAGTAGTGTGTTTTTATTTTATGATACGGTATGTATGTAAATATAACACAGTCTATAGGGATAGCCTGAAATTCACAGGATAGCAGTGTGCGTGCTCCCCCTCTCCACTCAGCTACTCTCTGTCCCTTCCTCCTTCTGACAGCAAATGAAACAGTGACATCCTGAGATCTTCGATGTCATCAACTGTAAAGAAGATGAAAGGAAGGGGAACTTGAGGGTGTGGGGAAAAGAGAGTAAAGAGCTATGAATTTCTTTTTCATCTTAGAGAAGCTGTATATTTCCTTTGTGAAGGAGCGTCAATCTGTCTTGAGGGTGGTTTAAAGATGTATGAGATATGTATGGAGGGACTGTGCATGCACTGTTAGTGAGTGAATGAGTGAGTGAGTGAGTGAGTGAGTTAATGAGTGAGTGAGTTAATGAGTGAGTGAGTTAGTTAATGTTGGAGTGTGTGAGTTAATGAGTGAGTGAGTGAGTTAATGAGTGAGTGAGTTAATGAGTTAATGAGTGAGTGCACGCGTTAATGAGTGAGTGCATGCGTCCATGTGCGAGAGACAAAGATTATATTATGTTTTGTTTTGCAATGAGAACCCAGTTCCACATCATTAAGTGGACTCTCTTCACTCTCAAAGAGGGTTATCTTCTAGCAGATGAAGACCTCTATAAATTGATGTAAGACAGACACAATTGCCATAATAGCTATCAACTCAAGACACAGACGACTCTTTCTCTCTTTGTATCTGTATAGAAGACAAATGAGTCCGTATGGTTATGTATGTTTTGATACTTCTCCGTGCTTGGTTTCAGACGAGTAGCTCCAGTCTCTTAATTGGCATATGTTTCACACACTAATGACCCACACCTCGACAAGCTCAGTGTAGAGAGAGGAGACGGCCGCCACCACACAACCTGTTCATAACAACCTGTTCACGTCCAAGGTTTTGGTTATGCTCCTCCTACATATTCCTTAGCACATGTTGGGCTGTTTTCAGCAGAAAGCGAACGTAAGAGAAGGTTTTGAAACGGAACACGGAAAATAGTTGTTTAGTTCTGGTGGGACCTGCATCATTGGTTACAGAAGGGTACTCCTGTTCCCTGATACTGAAAACAACCCAGCATGTTTCTTTTTTAAACAGGTTATAGATCCCAAACAGTAACATACAGCTAGCTAAGAATCAATTCACGAAGTAACTCAAATTTCAGAGTAGCGGCACTTTCTCCTTATAATCAAAGTCTGGCTATATTCCTGAAGGTCGTTTAAGAAGCGCCCACGGATGTGGGCTTCAGAAAATGAAGAATTTGAAAAAGAGAACTAGAGAGAGATTTCTGAAAGGAAGAAAGACCGGAAAAACCTTTCAGTCAGGCAGGGCTGACTTGAGGATAAGAAAAGGAGTCTTTAGTTGATGCTGGAGATAATGAGTTCTCTATTAGTCTAGTCAAAGACACTTTGTAATCGTCTCATTTGGCTTCAAAAGGCCGGTGAAGGACTGGAGAATGGTAATGCAGGTGAGGGTCAAATCGCAGCAGGGCAGAAAGAGAAATGAACAGCCAACTGTATTTTGAGCGCTCTTAGAGGTCAGTGCATGATCTAACGTAAAGTAAGGCTTTTATGTTTAACTCTCCTCCGATTCAAAGATTAATGCTTTGTCTAACTTTTTCAGTCTTAAGTTTTTTTGTTTTGTTTTGTTTTTATCAGCAAAGACTACTGCTTCCTACTGACACAAATACACACATAAACATAACAAAATCCATCCCATGTAGCTACTGACTGTAAATTCCCTCACTGCATCACCGGGTGTGACAATAGGCTCAAATAGATTACTAATGCGTCAGGTGTAATCTGGGCGGCAGATTTAAAGGTATATGGCTGTCAAACTGTTGACAGTGTTATGTTTGTGATTCGTTACCGGGGTGAGGGTGAAAGAGGGGGGGCAGCGTTGTTTCTGTGCTCCCCCAGCTGGTGTCACCTCCCTAAAATCAGATAGCAAATGCCAGACATGGTAGAGAGTGGTGAACCTGAAGAGATAGGAAGCTGGTGGGAGCGCTCGTCACTGACAGAACGAGGTGATGGCGGAATCCTAATGCGATGCGGTTCGCTGGCGACGTCGACATCCCACATCCCCCCCTCCCCACAGCCACCTCCCCACCGACACGCACAAAAAAACAATCCTCAGAAGAGATGCAAGACTAGGCATGCCTCATCTTGTCGAGTTGAGGAGAACGAATGTACAAAAAGTAGGATGAAACGACAGACTGTGGATCGGGTCGTTTGCTTGCTCCCCTCTTCCGTCTCCTCCCCTCACCCTCTCTCGACCCTGCGTGGCTCTCGGGCCTCAGAACTCAGATCCATCTCTGTCATCGACGGCTCACAAATCAGTCTGTTTCCACAGACCCACGGGACAAACAGACACTCTCAAGGCCCCCTTCTTTGAAGATGTGTACATGTAAACTTATAGCTTGCAACCCACACACACACGCATGTGCACATATACCAACACATAATTAATCTTTTCCACATACTAACACACACAGACACTAATACGGTACACAAACCCACAAACACATATTCAATCAATATTGTACTGTACACACGTGCTGTAAACACATTTATATGGTTGACAATGACCTCTGTCATGTTTTGGAGAACGTTGCATGATTGACATCCTGCTTACCAAAGTGGTCCAATCATTGCTGTGCCATCCCATCGACTCCTGTAATGCATGTGTATATATATATCACCAACATAGTCCCCGCCTCTTCCCTTTCTCCCTCCCTCTTCTCTCACTCCTCCCATCATTTACATTGTCTCTATCCCGGTCTCTGTAGCTTTTTATTTATGGCCATGTTTTTAATTTGGGGACTGCCTTCGCTTTTCTAGTATCAAAATAACCCTGCATTCAACTTCGTTCAATTTGAGCCTGAGATTCACCCTCCAAGACATGCTAATCTCCCACTAGGGAGACTCAACATTTGCAATTCTGATTAGGGAGACGCACATCTCGCCGTCTGCAATCCCGCACGACGATGCCGACCACTATCTAAATACCCCCGGCAGATTGAAACTATAGAAATAAATAATACAAATGAAAACACGTGGCTGTGGATTTTTGGAATGTCTGAAGATGAGTTTGGAGGCCTGTCTTCCCTATGGAGTCCTGTTATCAGAGAAAAAGGACTCCAGCCACATCGATTGTGTTGTCGTTGGTGTTTTGTGGCCCCTGTCTTCATTTTGTTATTGGGCCCTTCTCCTTTTTCATTCTTCACCTCCTTCTGTTCTTTTCTTCCCCCTCGATGCCGGTTGGATTTGGCAAAACATTTATTGTAGATATAGGGGAAGGATGATAGCTGGAAGACTCTCTTAACAGATTGTGTCAGTCATAAAACCACAGGGGGAAGAGAGAACTACATTCAGACAAAAGCTTGTGGGAGTTATTTATTGCTTGTATTAGTAAGAACCTGCTTTGAAGTCCTTTTCGTCTACAAGGGGTGGAGGGGGAGAATGAAACAACAACAAATGAAATAAAACAAAAGTTTCATTTCCCTTGTGCCTAGTTATAATTTAGATCACCCAGAGGATCTTGGTGCCGTCGACTCCAAATGCCTTGGAAGGCGAAACATCCTTCCATTGCTCCTCTTTCTTGCAGGGATCTCAATCGAGTGTGATTGACAGATCCTAGCTATGGAAAGTTTGTGTGTGTGTTTGTGTGTGTGTGCATGAGTGTAGCCGTGTGTGTGTGTGTGTGTGTGTGTGTGTGTGTGTGTGTGTGTGTGTGTGTGCACGCGCGCGCGTGCGTGCGTGTGCGTGTGTGTGCGTGTGTGTGTTACAGAACAGACAAAGTGTTTGAAGTGTGTGTCAGCGCTGGAGAAAAGGGCCAAAGTTGTAATAAATGAAAGTGCCAACCAATACTCCAGAATGAAAAGGGGCATCACTGGCTGTTGGTGGGTTAGGCTGTAAATCACAGGTTGGTCATGTTCTGCAAGGACATCCATGAGCTGGTATCAAATCATTCTGACATGATGTCAATCAAACACACATCTCCAGCCACAGAGTGTGTATGGCTGTCTGTCAAAACAAGAGATTTAAGAAATACTGTAACATACATATGTTTACATAACGTTTAGTTTGGAATAACCTTGACAAATGCAGACATGCATTATGTTACACACCTCCCTCAAAATACTTCATCAAACAACAAGGTTTGAATCCATTTATACTGTCTAAAGGAACAATTAAAACAAACAGTATTAGCCTATAGATGATCTTGGTTTGCTTCATGAGGAGAACCATCGTTACTATTAATATCATGTTCCATTTTTAATTTGACAGGTATAGACCTCTCTCTCTCTCTCTCCTCCTTTTTCTCTCCGGCTTTTCTGGATCCCATGGCTGGTTGTCTTGAGGCATTGTTTTATTACCTTCATAACTCTACCGGGAAGATCTTAAGACGGGGGTTGCCTAGCAACAAGGAGCCTGATGATCAGCCTAAGAGAGAAGAGAGGTTTAGAGAAAAAGGAAGCCCAAAGTGAAAGGGAGGAAACCCACACAAAAACAGCAGGAATATTCAACACCAGGACCTATCAGCTATAGGGACACTCTGAGACAACGACAGTTACAAGGTTGCCACCTCCCCTTGTCTAAGAAACTCATTGACATGTCAACCTTTGAGGTTGAAGACATCTGATTATGTCTATGTGCCAGTGGGTAATTGATTATAAAAGGTCTATTCATTTTGTTCCAGCTAGTAGTATTTTAAATGAATGAAATAATACAGTTGCAGAATACAATTGATTAATACATTGGGAGAATACAGCTGAATAATATTGTGGGAGAATAAAGCTGAATAATACAGTGGGAGAATACAGCTGAATAATACATTGGGAGAATACAGCTGAATAATACAGTGGGAGAATACAGATGAATAATACAGTGGGAGAATACAGCTGAATAATACAGTGGGAGAATACAGCTGAATAATACACAGGGAGAATACAGCTGAATAATACAGTGGGAGAATACAGCTGAATAATACAGTGGGAGAATACAGCTGAATAATACAGTGGGAGAACACAGCTGAATAATACAGTGGGAGAACACAGCTGAATAATACAGTGGGAGAACACAGCTGAATAACACATCTCAATAATACAGCTCAATAATATAGTGGGAGAATACACTGGGAGAATACCGCTGAATAATACACTGGGAGAATACAGCTGAATAATACAGTGGGAGAATACAGCTAAATAATACAGT
Source organism: Brachymystax lenok tsinlingensis (assembly GCA_030435695.1). NCBI lineage: Eukaryota > Metazoa > Chordata > Actinopteri > Salmoniformes > Salmonidae > Brachymystax > Brachymystax lenok. The sequence goes on from CM059798.1 coordinate 20,170,548, forward strand.
GGGAGAATACAGTGGGAGAATGCAGCTCAATAATATATCTGAATATATCCAGTGGGAGAATACAGCTGAACAATACAGTGGGAGAATACAGCTGAATAATACAGTGGTAGAATACAGCTGAATAATACAGTGGGAGAATACAGATGAATAATACAGTTGGAGAATACAGTGGAGAATACAGCTGAATAACACAGTGGGAGAATACAGCTGAATAATACAGTGGGAGAATACAGCTGAATAATACAATGGGAGAATACAGATTAATAATACAGTGGAGAATACAGCTAAATAATATAGTGGGAGAATACAGCTGAATAATACTGTGGAGAATACAGCTGAATAACACAGCTCAATAATAAAGCTCAATAATATAGTGGGAGAATACAGATGAATAATGCAGTAGTATAATACAGCTGAATAATAAAGTGGGAGAATACAGCTGAATAATACAGTGGGAGAATACAGCTGAATAATACAGTGGAGAATACAGCTGAATAACACAGCTCAATAATTCAGCTCAATAATATAGTGGGAGAATACAGCTGAATAATACAGTGGGAGAATACAGCTGAATAATGCAGTAGTATAATACAGCTGAAAAATAAAGTGGGAGAATACAGCTGAATAATACAGTGGAGAATACAGCTGAATAACACAGCTCAATAATACAGCTCAATAATATACTGGGAGAATACAGCTGAAAAATACAGTGGGAGAATACAGCTCAATAATACAGTGGGAGAATACCGCTGAATAATACACTGGGAGAATACAGCTGAATAATACACTGGGAGAATACAGCTGAATAATACAGTGGGAGAATACAGCTGAATAATACAGTGGGAGAATACAGCTGAATAATACAGTGGGAGAACACAGCTGAATAATACAGTGGGAGAACACAGCTGAATAATACAGTGGGAGAATACAGCTGAATAATACAGTGGGAGAATACAGCTGAATATTACAGTGGTGGAATACAGCTGAATAACACATCTCAATAATACAGCTCAATAATATAGTGGGAGAATACACTGGGAGAATACAGCTGAATAATACACTGGGAGAATACCGCTGAATAATACACTGGGAGAATACAGCTGAATAATACACTGGGAGAATACAGCTGAATAATACACTGGGAGAATACAGTGGGAGAATGCAGCTCAATAATACATCTGAATATATCCAGTGGGAGAATACAGCTGAATAATACACTGGGAGAATACAGCTGTAGAATACAGTGGGAGAAAACAGTTGAATAATACAGTGGGAAAATACAGTGGAAGAATACAGCTGAATAATACAGCTGAATAATACAGTGGAAGAATACATTGGAATAATACATTTGGAGAACACAGCTGAATATGAGTTATGACATGACTGTCATTGTTACGACATTCAAATGAATGGGGCACAATTACTCACCAGAAAATAGAATGTTCTAGGCCTATTTATCGTGCTCGCCGTGTTTTACCTCTAGATACCGCCCTCACAAAGGTCAATGACAACAGAGCTGTCTATAGAAACGACCTGACAAGATATTTAGCCATGAGCTTTTCTCTCTCTCACAGTGGAATTTGCAACTCCACTCGATGTGCCCTTCTCTTCACCTGACTTTGTTCACTTGGGCAAGCAGTCCCCTCAGCGTCAGCACAAGCAGGCTTGATAAGCACAAGGCTGCAGGCCAATCAAAATCACAGCTCTAGTTACATATTGAGGTCATGGTTGGGATAGGGATGGAGGGCTGTGTGTGTGTGTGTGTTCTTGTAAAGGTGGCGCCGACAGAGAAGGGCGACATCTTACGATTCCAACCCAACTTTGCTGTTTTGTGATTTTATCGTGTTTATTTTATCTCTTTTTGTACAGAAAGTTAATGCTATTATTACATATGACCGACAAGCACTTCTGGACATCAGATTGACAGTTACTAACCTCGATTTTGACTTGAAATATGACTTAAACTCCGACTCAGCTGTTTCCCTGTTCAAACCGGCCTCATTATGGCCCCATGGGGCCATAAACAAACAAGAAACTCTCACCCAAAGGAAGCGTTTCTGGTGGTCGGAGAAATTAAGTAGGGAGGCTTAACCTCTTTGCGCACGGATCCCGCTAGCGGGATCGTTTTCAGAGCAAACATAACGCAGCAAATTCAAAATAAAAATTCATAATATTTAACATTCTTCGATATACAAGTGTTGCATAGCCATCAAAAGCTCTGCTTCTTGGCAATATCACTGCATTGTCAGATTTTTAAAAGGCTTTACGGCGAAAGCACTACATTTGATTGTTTGAGGCTAGTACCTCACATATTTTCCACATTAGCATAAATTCATATCCAGCTCGGTTCTCAAAATGTCCATATCACAGCTAATATAAATCGCTTACCTTTCAAAGAACTTCTGCTGAGGTCTTCCAAGTGTCCAAACAAGACAATCCATGGTTCTTTTGTTATAAAAAGTAATTCATTATATCCATAAATCTCTGTTTGGTTGTCACGTTATGTTCAGCTACTCCACCAAGCATTGTCAGTCTACTCGCCCGTTGTACAGTGAAGAGAACGCGTTCACGTTATACCTCTCATCTTTTCACAAACACATCAAATATCATTAATAATCATCCTTATGTATCCTTTTATGAATAATAGCGATCATATTTTACACGGATGGTAACTGAAACGTTATAAGAGGAAAAGAATGCTGGGCGCGTTCACGTTCTCGTGCACGGTTGTTTACCTTTTTCCCTTCCTGTAGTCTGTCTTCTTCTATAAGGATCTCCTCAGGGCTATTTCCTCCAGACACTTTACAGAGACTGTTGACATCCAGTGGAAGCCATAGGTACTGCAGCCTGTGTCCTATTCCCCATTGACTTATATTACCAGGCCTTCAAAGTGAGTGGAGGGCAAAAGAAAAAGGATTTCCGGACAGAAATTTCTCAGGTTTTTGCCTGCTATATCTGTTCTGTTATACCCACAGAATATATCTTAATGGTTTTAGAAACTTCAGAGTGATTCCTATTCAATAGTACTAATGTGCATATCCTAGTTTCTGGCCCTGAGTGGCAGGCATTTAACTTTGGGCACGTCAGACAGGCGAAAATTCGGAAAATGGGACCCTACCCCTAAGAAGTTAAAACAGTCCTTCCTCACTTCTACCAACATGTCACCAGCCCCAGTAGGGGCGCTAAAACTCTAGACCACTCTTATTCTACCCACAGAGATGCACACAAGGCCGTCCCACATATTCCCTTCAGCAAATCTCACCATGACTCCACTCCTGCTTCATGTTAACAAACAAAAACTCAAACAGGAAGTGCAGTGGTTGCTCCACTAAAAGTTTTGAGATTATGCTGCGGGACTTATAGGTAATTTCTGGTTTAGTACGGTACCCTGTGTCACCACTTCATTGCTCCAGACAAGTGCAAGGGGGAGTTAGAGCACTGATTATGCTTTTGGGTCCTACTGTGTCTGTAACTGGCAATGAATGAACGACATAAACCTAAATATAAACTGATAATTGTGCACGACTTCAGTATTACTTACTAAAACTGTTGTTACACTAAAGTTTTTATTATTTTATTTTGTTAAGATTATTTTGGTCTTACTCTAGTACTGTAGCCCACTCCCGGCCAGTCACATTGTACGGTGCCTGAGTGGTGCAACGGTCTAAGACAATGCATAGCAGTGCAAGCTGGGTTGCTACAGATGCTGGATGAATACCCGTGCCGCCCTCAACTGGGAGACCCATGACGTGATTGACGGTTTTTGGTTTCTCTCCCTCTAAAACAGAAATAAATAATTCTAAATAACAAACTGGCTTTATTTAAAAATGTATGTCTCACTCCATGTTCAAGAATGGCCTTTTCTCACTCATTTTGTGTTATTTGAAAAACTAAAGAATTTCCAAAATATTGTTATTTTTTAAACAAAGCGATTATTATTATTAATTTAGAATGATATAAAAGCCTGTTGGATATTCTCACAGATATATTATTAGCCCTGTTATTAGCAGGGCAGTAGATATTGGTCACATTGGTCATGGCTCCTGAGTGGCGCACAATGGGATTGCCTTGCAGTTCTCCAGCTGTATCCACTGAAAGCGCCCGAGGTTCAAGGCACGAGGGCTGGGGGCACGGGATGGGCCGCAAAGCCGCACACAGAAGACCGACGGAGCCCATAGGTAAGGGAGGAGCAGGAAGCGGGAGGGGGGGTGGTCCCACACCCCGCCACACTGGCAACACTTTTAGGGGCATTGCCCTAATAATGGCGCTGACTAGGGAAACGTTCCAGCTGATCTGTTCTTAGTGCCAGTCTGCACGTTCAAACTAAAACTATGTAACTAATATTGGCATCTTTATGCTTTCGTTAATAAAATAATGATCAAAATACTCTTTCAAAATGCAGATGTTGAATTAGTTAAGGATCTATTATGAATTACTATGGCCATACATATCACTGAATTACAGAAATATCCTCCAATCCTCTATATGGAATTATTGGCAGAGAGTCACGTCATATTTTTTGATATACTGAAGGCCTACTGTAGGCGACATGAGTCTCACTAGTGTTGAGTAATGTACTGTTGAAAGTGGTGTAGGTCTTACTTTTTTAAAGAACATATTGAAGTTAGAAGCACTAGGATTTGAAGTTTGGGTATTGGTTAGACTAGAATTAGAACATGTGGGTGTATAAATGTTATGCTCTTAGTGTAACCTTTATTTAACTAGGCAATTCTTATTTACAAGGACAGCCTACTCCTTCCTCCCTGTCGGGGAATTGAACCCCGGTCTCCTGCATGCCCGCATGACACACGGATTCTATAGCTAAATAGCTCGGTACTGTTCTGCCGACCGTCACATTATAGAGCGCAATATTTTCCATTCCATCCTAAAGGAAACACAGAAGTTTTTTTGTTTTTCTTGGTTTAGAAACACCATAATATTATTCAAATTAATTAAGCAAGTACCAGTCAAAAGTTTGGACACACCTACTCATTCCAGAGTTTTTATTTATTTTTACTATTTTCTACATCGCCTGTCTGACGTGCCCAAAGTTAAATGCCTGCCACTCATGGCCAGAAACTAGGATATTCACATAATTAGTACTATTGGATAGGAAACACTCTGAAGTTTCTAAAACCATTAAGATATAGTCTGTGGGTATACCAGAACAGATATAGCAGGCAAAAACCAGAGAAATGTCTGTCCGGAATTTCTTTTTTCTGTTCCCTTCCTCTCACTTTGAAGCCCATGTAATATAAATCTATGGAGAATAGGACACAGGTTGCAGTACCTATGGTTTTCACTGGATGTCAACAGTCTCTGGAAAGTGTCTGGAGGAAAAAGCTCTGAGCAGATCCTTATAGAAGAAGAATTACTACAGGAAGTGAAAAAGGTAAACAACCGTGCACGAGAATGTGAGCGCGCGCCCAGCTTTCTTTACGTCTTTTAACGTTTCAGTTACCGTTCGTGTAAAATATGATCGCTATTATTCATAAAAGAATACATAAGGATGCATTATTAATGATATTTGATTTGTTTGTGAAAAGATGAGAGGTATAACTTGAACGCGATCCCTTCACTGTAAAACGGGCCAGTAGACTGACAATGCTTGGTGGAGTAGCTGAACATAACGTGCCAACAAAACGGATATTCATGGATATAATGAATTACTTTTTCTAACAAAAGAACCATGGATTCTCTTGTTTGGACACTTGGGAAGACCTCAGCAGAAGTTATTTGAAAGGTAAGCGATTTATATTAGCTGTGATATGGACATTTTGAGAACCGAGCTGGATATGAATTTATGCTAATGTGGAAAATATGTGAGGTACTAGCCTCAAACAATCAAATGTAGTGCTTTCGCCGTAAAGCCTTTTAAAAATCTGACAACGCAGTGATATTGCCAAGAAGCAGAGCTTTTGATGGCTATGCAACAGTATGCAACACTTGTATATCGAAGGATGTTAAATATTACGAATTTGTATTTTGAATTTGCCGCGTTATGTTTGCTCTGAAAACGATCCCGCTAGCGGGATCCGTGCACAAAGAGGTTAAGAACAAATTCATATTTACAAGGACAGCCTACTCCTTCCTCCCCATCGGGGAATTGAACCCCGGTCTCCCGCATGCCTGCATTCTCTAGTACAGCCACTATTGAAGGCTATCAAATGCGTCTCAAAGATGCCCTCTGGTGGTCACACTAGCATTAACTAGCATTAATAGTACTAGCGGTTCACACTTAAATAACGTGCCATAGAATTCTGCGACACCATGCAAGCTGCGTACACTCCAACTTTTAAAGGACGAACCACTGTACCAGTGATGGGCTCAATACAGAAGTGGTCGTATAAAGCAGATGCAAGGCCACAAAGACTGTTTTTGTATTACAGACTGGGATATGTCCGGGATTCATCCGATAGCATTGAGGAGTTTACCACAACAGTCATGGGCTTCATCAATAAGTGTAGTGACAATGGCGTCTCCACAGTGACTATATGAATGTATCCAAACCAAAAACCGTGGACTACTGACAATATCCGAGCTGGGCCAAAGGCTAAAACCACTGATTTAAGAGGAATGGGAGACGGACATAGACGCATACAAGAAAGCCCGCTCTGACCAACAATACATCAAATATGCAAAAGGACAATAAAGAAGGTGGAATCCTTTTACACCAACTCCGACACTGGTCATATGTGGCAGGGCTTGCAGATGATAACGGATTGCAAAGGAAAACCCAGCCGTGAGTTACCCAGAGATGCAGAACTCCCAAATGAGCAAAATGTTTTTTTATACTGGCTTCAAGTAATATAACACTGTGCCTTGCGTTAAAGCCCTGTTTTTTCTGGATGACTGTGTGATCTCGCTCACCTTGGCCAATATGTGCAAAACATTTCAACACGTTAACAATCACAAGAACAGAATACCAGGGCACGTTCTCAAAAGGGTCTTCACAGACATTTTGAATCTCTCCCTGTCCCAGTCTGTAATCCCAAACATGTTTCAAGCTTACCACCACTGTTCCTGTTCTCAAGAGCTCCAAGGTAACCTGTCTAAATGACTATCGCCCTGTAGCACTCACATCTGTAACTGTGAAGTGCTTTGAAAGGCTAGACCCACTCCAATTCACATACTGCCCCAACAGATCCACAGATGACGCAATCTCAATTGCACTTCTTTATGCCCTCTCCCACCTGGATAAGTGGGGAAATAACTACAGCTCAGCGTTTAACACCATAGTCCCTTCTACACTCATCACAAAGTTAGGGACACTGGGACTGATCTCCTCCGTCTGCAACTGGATCCTGGGCTTCCTGACGGGCCAGCCCCAGGCGGTGAGGGTAGACAACAACACCTCTGCCACGCTGACCCTTAACACAGAGCCCCTCAGAGGTGTGTGCTTAGTCCCCTCCTGTACTCCCTGTTCACCCACGATTGTGTGGCCAAGCACAACTCCAACACCATCAAGTTTTCTGACAACACGACTGTGGTAGGCCTGATCACCGACGGCAATGAGTCAACCTACAGGGAGGAGACCAGAGACTTAGCAGTGTGGTGCCAGAACAACAACAACCTCTCCCTCAACGTCCATAAGTCCAAAGGAGCTGATTGTGAACTATAGGATGAAGAGAGAAGCGAACGCCCCCATTCACATCGACAGGCTTCAAGTTCCTTGGCGTCTACATCACTAAGGACAAACAGTAACATGGTCCTGCGGTGGAAATTGTATATGTTGCAGGTGCTTTTCATTTCTGTGTTCTATTCATTTGCTGTTCTAATAACCAATGTCTGTGTTCATGCAAGTGACTGAACAAATCCTCACAGTATCTGCAATTTGGCAGTACGCCCAGACCTTGTTTTGAGAACAAAATATATCTCAGTTTCAAGGTCTCATCTTAGAGAGAAGAAGCCTAATGAGGTATTGGTCTGTCATGTTGTGAACCACTATTGGTTGGTCACATGAATGAAAGAATGATTAAATAATTATGCTAAATCATGCAAATATAACTTGTCTGTGTTTAGCCGTATACAGCGCCTTGCAAAAGTATTCATTCCCCTTGGCTTTTTTCATATTTTGTTGTATTACAACCTGTAATTTACATTACATTTTTTTTTTATTATTTATTTTATTTGGATTTAATGTAATTGACATACACAAAATAGTCCAAATTGGTGAAGTGAAATGGAAAAAATTACTTGTTTCAAAAAATTCAAAATAATTCAAAATGGAAAAGTGGTGCGTGCATATGTATTCCCTACCTTTGCTATGAAGCCCCTAAATAAGATCTGGTGCAACCAATTACCTTCAGAAGTCACATAATTAATTAAATAAAGTCCACCTGTGTGCAATCTAAGTGTCATATGATCTGTCACATGATCTCAGTATATATACACCTGTTCTGAAAGGCCCCAGAGTCACAACACCACTAAGCAAGGGGCACCACCAAGCAAGCGGCACCATGAAGACCAAGGAGCTCTCCAAACAGGTCAGGGACAAAGTTGTGGAGAAGTTCAGGTCAGGGTTGGGTTATAAAAAAATATCACATCCCACAGAGCACATCCCACAGAGCACCATTAAATCCAACATAACAAAATGGAAAGAAAATGGCACCACAACAAACCTGCCAAGAGAGGGCCGCCCACCATTACTCATGGACCAGGCAAGGAGGGCTTTAATCAGAGAGGCAACAAAGAGACCAAAGATAACCCTGAATGAGCTGCAAAGCTCCACAGTATCTGTCCTTAGGACCACTTCAAGCCAAACACTCCACAGAGATGGGCTTTACGGAAGAGTGGCCAGAAAAAGGACATTGCTTAAAGAAAAAAATAAGCAAACATGTTTGGTGTTTGCCAAAAGGCATGTGGGAGACTCAACAAACATATGGAAGAAGGTATTCTTGTCAGATGAGACAAAAATGTTGCTTTTTGGCCATCAAGGAAAACGTTATGTCTGGGACAAACCCGAAACCCCGATAATCCCATCCCCACTGTGAAGCATGGTGGTGGCAGTATCATGCTGTGGAGATGTTTTTCATCAGCAGGGACTGGGAAACAGGTCAGAATTGAAGGAATGATGGATGGCGCTAAATTCTTGAGGGAGACCTGTTTCAGTCTTCCAGATATTTGGGACAGAGGTTCACCTTCCAGCAGGACAATGACCATAAGCATACTGCTAAAGCAAGAGGAAGCATTTAACTACTTAGGGAGCAGTGGGGCGCTAGCTCCCTAAGAAGTTAAATGTCTTGGAACAGCCTAGTCAAAGTCCAGACCTCAATCCATTTCGTTCTCCAATTGAGAATCTGTGGTATGACTTAAATATTGCTGTACACCAGCAGGAACCCATCCAACTTGAAGGAGCTGGAGCAGATTTGCCTTGAAGAATGGGCAAGAATCCCTGTGGCTTGATGTGCCAAGCTTATAGAGACATACCCCAATAGACTTGCAGCTGTAATTGCTACAATAGGTGGCTCTACACAGTATTGACTTTGGGGGGGGTGAATAGTTATGATGATGATACAAACCCCCCAAAACTCTATTTCAATTCCAGGTTGTAAGGCAACAAAATAGGAAAAATGCCAAGGGGGGTGAATACTTTTGCAAGGCACTGTATAAGACAACTGCTGGGACTGCCCCAGCAGAGCTTCTGACAGACGTCCACTATGGTATATTAAGTTTGTTTGAACCTCTCCAGGGTGCTGACAATAAATAATGATTCATTTAAGGTTGACTTTGTGTGTCCCTGTGTAAGAATTTCCATAACAGTCCACACAAACCTGCAGTGTGGTAAAGGCAGGCTGAAAAGATTTGGCCCTAAAAAAGCCACAACTGCACCATCGAGAGCATCTTGACTGGTAGCATCCCTGCTTGGTATGTCAAATGCACCACCTTTAACCAGAAAGCGCTACATACGGTGGTGCGGAAAGCCCAGTACATCACTGGGGCCAAGTTCCCTGCCATCCCTGACCTCTATATCATGCAGTGTCAGATGAATTCCCCAAAAATTGCCAAAGACTCCAGCCACCCAAGCCATAGACTGTTCACTTTACTACCATCCGGTAAACGGTACCGGAACATTGGCTCTTGGACCAACAGGCTTCCAGACAGCTTATACCACAAAGCCATAAAATGCTGAATAGCCAGACTGCTAAATAGTCATTTAAGTAACCTTTTGTCTTATGTAACCATAACAAACTTAACATATCATACTCATTTAAGTGTTCCGGATTTACATTTACTATTTTACGTCTAGTGTATGAGACCAGGCTGCATCCAACAAACCTTATCTCTTAAGTTCACGGACAGGCCTTTTATAAAGCATATTTAAGAAAAACAACTCGTTGACATTCAAATCTTTTTTTTTTACCGATAATTAAAAACGAATTCTTAAGCGGAAGTTTTTCCATGCAGTGGCTTCTTCAGAAATTGCAAAGACGCATCTCTGCTGATTTGCCAATAATGAAGCGCGTGATTCATTCGAAATATCCTCCTTTTTTAATTATAGTGGATATGCCATGGTACGTGTGCCACCGAGGGTCCATTTCACATTATCATCTTGACATTCCCGTCCTCTTATTTGTTTGGCACACTTTGCCTTCACTTTGAAGGTCAGTATTGAATTACTTTAAAGCATGCAAAGTACTATGTCTGCCGTAACGTTGCCTGAGTAGAAAGAGCGAATGAGACATCCAAATAAGCAAGGGCTTTCTTTCTCAGCAGGGAACTCAGACTGTCTTGGAGCAGCAAAAGTACGTTGTCTTCTTGACAATGAATCATTCCCTGAAGGTGTAGCTGAAAAGAGAACTTCAACTTTAGAAAGTGAAACACTTAGGCTTCAAAAAGTATTGAAAGCACTAAGAATCTACTACATCCAACTTTTATTTAGCCAGGTAAATCTTTGGGATTGATACACCCATACATGTACACGCTTCCTTATTCCTGCATAATTTCCCAATAACATAACAGTATAAAGACATGTGCTTACAGCAGCATCTATACACACACGTAGTGTTTTAGTACACACTCCAATCTGTCAGCCTGTGGGCTATATGCACTTCTTACAGTAATCCACAGTCATGTATAGCTGGGCCTTCAGTGGGACTGGGAAGCACATTTCAGGATCCAAAGTACCCGTCATTGTTATATTTCACACACATCCATCCATTTAGTAATATGCACCACTCGGCAGTGAGTGTGTATTTGAATATTTCATTGAAGACGGATGGATACCTAATCTTAGCTCCAAGCTGTGCCGTTTTGTCACCGATCCATTTTCCAATCAGGGTCTATCTACTTTTCCATTTTTATCTCCTTCCCTCAGTCTCTTTTCAGCTCCCTCCCTCTACCAGCCACCCGTCTCTCTCTCTCTCTCAATTTATTTTCAGGATCTCTGCACTAGTCTAGCAGTTGCTATGCTTGAAAAGCCATGCATAACTCTAAGGTTAAATAAAGTCTCGTACATCATAATAGTTTGCTTTATTAACCAATTATACTGAGAAATAGAATGTGCGGCTACATATGAAAACATCGGATATACTTAAATAAGTACGACTGCTGTTGGGGACATATTCTCAGTTCCAATTAGAATCCAATTAGGAGTCTCTACATTCATCAATAAGGGATCAGAGCAGCTGGATCAGAGTTTCTCCTGGTAATTATGCGTAGAACAAGCTTTTCCTTAAGACCATATCTGTGAGTTATGTTTAATTTACCATACGATTTGCCATAGAACAAACATTGTTGACGTATCCTATTTTAAGACAGAAAACAAATCGGTACACCAGACTAACACAAATATTTTGTTATGTTTATTGTTTTTCCTCCTACACATACCATTATTGGACCGTCAATGCAATGACTTTTGCCAAATTGGCTTTTGCAGCACAGAGATGCTTTTCGGTGATTTCAAAATGCTAACTTCGTTAATTATACTACTATTATTCCTCTCTCAGTCAAGATTCTTCATACAGTTATGATTCTATTATAATGTTAAAATGGCACTCCTATTTTTTTGCTTCCCGAAACCGATGAATCAAATAACACCACGAGCTACTGAATTAGATTACATCCTGATCAAGATTAAATGTAATGGAATAATTAGAGACTTAATACGTTGATTACAATATGCGCTCTCCCTTCCCAGTCGTTTTAAGTTTTGATATTTTGAGAAAGAACGTCACTCTAAAAGAAAGTTATTACTAATTCATCACAAATGACTGTCATAGTCATCTCACTTCTTTTCTCCATTTTCCTCTGCCTTCTCTTCCACACTAGACGGATCAAACTCATCCTGATAGACACCCTCCCTCACCCCGAAAACTCCCTTGAAACTCCCCTGGAACTCGAAGTGAATTCTGATTTAACATTGCTGAAATAAAGTGTGTAAGTGTGTCCTCTTTAAAGTTCATCCAAAGTTATTTTTGGCGAACTTCATACAATGTTACAACTGGATTAAAAGAAGGGTGACGTTTTGCATTTTCGTTAACGCTAGCCAAGTTCATATGTCTGGTGTTGGAGAGCACCAATTCTGTTACGTCAATAATTTAATGCTACAAGCAGCCACCACTTCCAATTACAGGGCATAATAGGGAGTGTGATTAAATATTTTGGTGACATCGCTTTTCAGTTGTTTTTAATGACTTAGTTTATAACTTGACAAAATTGATTGAATAATAAGGGACAATATTAAGATAAACCAAAGTTAATTTAGGTTGGATATTGCTGACCAAAACAAAGTCTTATCTTTACACCAGCCAATCACAAAATGAGGCTAGGATGAGGGCAGTGGCGGCAAAATGATTTTTATTCAGTATGTTTGGGAAGAAAAACTGAACTAAATAAGATTGGCTTTGAATCTAGCTATAAAAGCAATAGCACACATTTTCACTTCTATTAATAACTTGGCATGAGAAAGTACTTTTTGTAATCAACAAAAAGTAATCAGCCTTATCGTAATGAAGGTTTGGAAGAGAATCGAGGGCAGATGCTCGTTATAAATAACATTGGGTTTCTTCTGGTGGACGTTGAGGAGAAAAATAAAAAACGTTTCTAATCTGTCTGGTTCAGACACTCAGTATTCATTCAGATGAGTTGTTTATTTTTTTAGGAATTAATTGTTGGTTAATCTCTCTCTCTGAGTTTCAAATATATATATTTTGTAAGTCGTACGTACAGGATACACATGGTATACATCATCCAACAAAATGCTAACTTGCAGGTTCCTTCTGGACAATACAACAACAAGAAAAGATAAGAGTACAAACAAAGTATTTGGCACAGTGGAATGGATTTTTTTTTTACCACACCGTAAGTATAATATAGGAAGGCACTATTTATCGTCAAATATTTAAACGTGTGTAGGGAAAGGAGGATGGGGGGACACTGTATAGACTGAGCAGTATAATACGAGTCTGGTAGTAACAGTTGTGATGTGTGTGAAGCAAGACTGTATGCTGTATACAGTATGTGTGTCTGTGTGGGTGTGTGCATGAGTGAGTGTACAGTATGTGTGCAAAGGTGCGGATAATCAGAGCAGGTGGTCAGTCCAGTTCATCAGTTCATTCAATATTTTGAAAGGCACACAACTGTCTTCGGAAAGTATTCAGACCCCTTGACTTTTCCCACATTTAGTTGGGTGACAGCCTTATTCTAAAATGGATGAAGTTGTTTCTTTCCGCTCATCAGTCTACACACAATACCCCATAATGACAAAGACAAAAAACATTTTTTTATTATTTTTTTTACAAATTTATATATAAAAACATACATTTGCGTAAACATTCAGACCCTTTACCCAGTACTTTGTTGAAGCACCTTTGGAAGTGATTACAGCCTTGAGTTTTCTTGAGTATGACGCTGCAATCTTGGCACACCTGTATTGTGGAGTTTCTCCCGATCTTCTCTGCAGATCCTCTCAAACTGTGTGCTTAGGGTCGTTGTCCTGCTGCGTGGTGAACCTTCGGCCCAGTCTGAGATCCTGAGTGCTCTCAACGTCAACAGTGAAGATGCGACTCCGGGATGCTGGCCTTCTAGGCAGAGTTCCTCTGTAAAGTGCCTGTGTTCTTTTGCCCATCTTAATCTTCAATTTTTATTTGCCAGTCTGAGATATGGCTTTTTCTTTGCAACTCTGCCTAGAAGGCCAGCATCCCGGAGTTGCCTCTTCACTGTTGACTTTGAGACTGGTGTTTTGCGGGTACTATTTAATGAAGCTGCCAGTTGAGGACTTGTGAGGTGTCTGTTTCTCAAAATAGACACTCTAATGTACTTGTCCTCTGGCTCAGATGTACACTTCTTTCTATTCTGGTTAGAGTCAGTTTGCGCTGTTCTGTGAAGGGAGTAGTACACAGCGCTGTATGAGATCTTCAGTTTCTTGGCAATTTCTCGCATGGAATAGCCTTAATTTCTCAGAACAAGAATAGACTGACGAGTTTCAGAAGAAAGTCCTTTGTTTCTGGCCATTTTGAGCCTGTAATCGAACCCACAAATGCTGATGCTCCAGATACTCAACTAGTCTATAGGAGGCCAGTTGTATTGCGTCTTTAATCAGCACAACAGTTCTCAGCTGTGCTAACATAATTGCAAAAGGGTTTTCATATGATCAATTAGCCTTTTAAAATGATAAACTTGGATTAGCTAACACAACGTGCCATTGGAACACAGGAGTGATGGTTGCTGGTAATGGCCCTCTGTACGCCTATGTAGATATTCCATTAAAATCTGCCGTTTCCAGCTGCAATAGTAATTTACAACATTAACAATGTCTACACTGTATTTCTGATCAATTTGATGTTATTTTAATGGACCAAAAAATGTGCTTTCTTTCAAAAACAAGGTAATTTCTAAGTGACACCAAACTTTGGACCGGTAGTGTATGTTGGTACCTTTCCCCAGATCTGTGCCTTGACAAAATCCTGTCTTGGAGCTCTACGGACAATTCCTTCGAACTCATGGCTTGGTTTTGCTTTGAAATGCACTGTCAACTGCGGGACCTTATATAGAGAGATATTTGCCTATGCAAATCATGTCCAATCAAATTAATTTACCACAGGTGGACTCTGATAAAGTTGTAGAAACATCTCAAGGATGATCAATGGAAACAGGATGCACCTGAGCTCAATTTCGAGTCTCATAGCAAATTGTCTGAATACTTGTGTAAATAAGGTATTTCTGTTTTTTATTTGTAATACATTTGCAAAGGTTTATTATGAGATATTGTGTGTAGACTCCTGATCATTTGAAAAAAATATTTAAGACATTTTAGAATAGGGATGTAACGTAACAAATGGGAAATCGTCTGAATACTTTCTGAATGCTTCCAGGGTTTTTGGTTGGGATATGTTCGGATTGTTATTTTGGGTATAACGTCATCAACACATTTCCTAATGAAGCCTGTGACTGACAATGCATATTCCTCAATGTTGATGAATGAGTCCTGGGTGGAGGAATCTTTGAGCTGCCTTATTCACTTTGATTCATTATTAGTGTTTCATTTGGGGTGGGGGGTGAGGAGATTCCAAACAATTAGGCCCCTCATTTGCAAGCTCTGAACAATTCGACCACCAGGGTGGACATTGATTTTTATGGGCAGAAAGTAGACAAACACACCCCCAAAAGCATTAAAACTCAGAACTTGACAAACTAGCTAGGTGGTGCTATTTTTTAAGGGGCTTGAGGCGTTAAAGCTCACACCTTGTGTTAAACCATCCAAGTCTTTAAGTCAAGAAAAAAAACGAAAATGTTTTTGTTTTTTCTCCACCGTGAGCTAAAGAGAGAGTGACATAGTAGCAATTAGTGTGTGTAGGGTGTGTATTTGCATGTCTGTGTGTGTCGGTGTGAGTATTTGTTATTTTGTATAGGTGTGTGTATTTGTGTGTGTACCCTCGGCTTGTCAGATCCTGTTAATTTCCCCCTTCCAGTAGCATTAAAGTTGTGACTTGACTCACCCCCCAACTGTCACATCACTTCCATTATTTATCATTTCAAATGAGAGAAAAATGTTTTATGTCGACATTAATGACTCCGTGTGAGGGAGGGAGAAGAAGCGGGGAAAAACAACTCAACCTGTTAAGCATACTGACTCACCTCGCCCATTGCTAGAAAACGTATTGGTATATTATGAGTCCCTTGTCTGCATCTTTGTTAATTACTGTACATGTAAGTCTGGTACTTTTAAAAAGTTGTTCTGCTTTAGGTAAACAGCTGCAGTGTAGAGGGCAGCTGTCTGGTTTCTCTCTCAATAGCAGGACCTTTTGTTGCCTCCGCAGAATCTCTGATTACTGTTCGGAGACGTGACATGGGGAGACTGACTGGGGTTCTAGGCCTGGAAATAAAAAAATAAGAACATTATGCTCCGTAGTCACTGGCATTGTCTTGCTTTGCTTAATGAGACTTAGACTGATCAAGGCAAATCTATGAAGTCCAACCAATGTTTCCCCCCCAATAGTCCAATGGTGGGATAGATAGTCCAATGGAGGTATCCCCCAATACAAGAACTGAGTCACGGATTATTCACTTTTCAAAGTTCACTGGTTTGAAACGCACTAGTTTCTTTCCTGGCTTAAAGATTGTATGTCTTTAAACTCAGCGTTTCCCAAACCCAAGGGGGTGGCACGTTCTCCCTAGCGCTACATGGCTGATTCCAATAATCAACTAATCATCAAGCGTTTGATCATTTGAATGTGCTGTGTAGTGTTAGGGCAAAAACCAAAACGTGCACCCCTTGGGGTTCCCGGGGACCGAGTTTGGGAAACCCTGCTTTAACTGATCTCAGACCTTCTCTTCCTTCTATAGAGATGACACATAGTATCCCTTCACCACAGTAATAGAGGGAACAGGAAAGGGTCAGAAAAGAGTGGACCAATGTATAAATCATAAACATTATGGGCTCAACTCAGGCACTCTATTATAATGTGAATATAAATGCTCCCGACGAACAAATCTGCCCGGTGACTCGGAGCT